>JAVYIG010007204.1:0-37500 GCA_035222895.1 Strongylocentrotus droebachiensis | reverse complement strand
GACTTGCGATTCGTTCCTCATGGATCACAGAATGCAACCTATAATCCCCAGCACTCGCGTATTTATAGATAACTTTTTTAATAACCCCAATTCAACTAATATCTGTCTTTATATTTTCATTTTCGTTTTTGTTGTGGTGGGCGGGTAGCTCGTCCAGACGAACGTAAAACGTGTACAATAGTACATTATTTCTATGGAGCTGTGCATGACCGCATCTTAAAACCCCTATTCACACAACGTAAATTCAACGTATGAATTACGAAGTCAACTACCTGTATTCATCAGACTAATTTTTGTTCATGTTAAATGTTGGAAGAAAAACATATATTAAACGAATCTCATAGCAAATAATTTAGTAAAGAAATGGTTTCATTTAAATACGGACATTGCACCGGATATTTCTTATATCACATTTAAAGAAATATCTATTTGTCATTTCTTTAACAATATTTCCTTGCCCCAAAGTACTGTGTTCTGTGACCATTGGCCTTTATTTAAGATACGGTTTGTGGATATTTGCATATCATTTGCAGATATGCATCTACGTAACTATTTGAAGTGTTCGACACTATATAAATAACACTTTGAAGAAATGCATTTTATGCCAATTTGATAACTTTGTTTCCAGAATTTGGGAGGCATTTCCCTTCCTCAGTGATGACGATTTTTTTGTGGATATTCATGATTGAAGGAGTTGAACGTGTTTTCATAAATTATTAACCCTTTGGAAAAGGGTAGAATTCATCATAGAGTCATTCCAACATCGTAGCTATGTCAAAGCCATTTAGCTGTTCAATAAGTAATTAATTTATACCTAGTCCGAACGTCGTATACCACAACGTCGTAAAACCATGATAACAAACACATATTTGAACATCATTTTGAACAAAAATTCAATAAAGCATGATATCGGGTTCCTTTTCTAGAAATGACATCGTTTCGTACAGAAACCAATGAATAGACCATTTTCGTAATGAAATTACAAATAATGCACAAATATTTTGTTCATTGCAATGTTACAAATTATTTTATTCACATGTCATGAATAATTGTATTTCAATAGTCAGAATACGAATAGCATAATGCCTGTCTGTATACGTCCCGTGTGATATACAATGTTTCTTTATACGAACTTTCCTCCCGTCTGAAGAGGCCATTGAATCCGGCTTGTTAGAGAAATCTGAAGCCTCAAAGTGATCATTGAGCCATGAAGAGTATCACTATTTTCTGTAAATCGCAGATCCGCTCCTTTATGCTTGGGTTTTCCCCCTTATTGTATTCAACTGGCATTTATTGGAAATATCATTAGGTGCTATTCAACCAACTATTTTCAATATCATTTGTATTTTATAAGTGTATTTTGCTCATGTCATGCTCATGAAATGCAATACCTACACGCAATCAAGGCAACATTAGGAAACTGATGTTCTTTACTTGTTGTTGTGTTTCCCTGATTTCCTTTGCTTTTGCAGTTTTATAAATTGTACATTTCCATTAATATCATATTTCGGAGAATTTAGTATTTGGAATTTTCTAAATTTGGCTTTTAATTGAAGTAAGTGTCCTACATAAACTAAACTCCTAACCCCAACCATGGATACAGAACCAAAAGTGAGAGGAAGGGCGAGGGGAAGGTAAAGGATGAACTTGACATTGATAATTACCTAATTCGAACACGGTTTCACTTCTGGAAATCCCAAATTACCCCCCCCCCCCCCAATCTCCCCTCGTTTCAGACTTTCGCACAATATTTGATTTTCCCAAATTTCGTCACTCCTCTGTTTCAAACAATCCTTGATCCGCCACTACTTGAGTGAAAACCATATATTCTTCAGATATTTTTGTTTGTTAAGACAATACCATAAACAAAAACAAACAAAGTGTTTATTAAATATATTTGTGGCTTCCACCCAGTAAATAAGATCGATTGATCGATCTGTATCAATAAGGTCGATTGATCAACCTGTATTGAAAAAACACAAGTCAGAAAAAATCAGGAGAGCTTAGGTATTTGTTTCCAGTTCATCGTGACTGTGCCATGGACCAGTGATGGCCTGGTGGTAGAGTCGCTGCCCGGCAAGCAGTAGATGGCAGGTTCAAATCCCGCTGGTTCCAAGATTTTTTCTGACTTGTGTTTTTTCAATACAGGTTGATCAATCGACCTTATTGATACAGATCGATCAATCGATCTTATTTACTGGGTGGAAGCCACAAATATATTTAATAATTGAAATTTCTCCCAGGAAGCATTACATTTATAAAAGTTACTGTCCTATGGCGGACTAATGAATATTCATGAGTCAGAATTAATCAGGAGAGCTTAGGTATTTGTTTCCAGTTCATCGTGACTGTGCCATGGACCAGTGATGGCCTGGTGGTAGAGTCGCTGCCCGGCAAGCAGTAGATGGCAGGTTCAAATCCCGCTGGTTCCAAGATTTTTTCTGACTTGTGTTTTTTCAATACAGGTTGATCAATCGACCTTATTGATACAGATCGATCAATCGATCTTATTTACTGGGTGGAAGCCACAAATATATTTAATAATTGAAATTTCTCCCAGGAAGCATTACATTTATAAAAAAAAAACAAAGTGTTTGTTTTGTTGAAAATTGAAAATTAACAATACTACTAATGTACCTATTTATAACTTTAACTTTAAAATTCACAACGTTATTCATTTTAACATAATATATACTCTGACAATCATTTAATGACAGAACTAATACAAGAATAGACCATTTTCGTAATTTTACCAAATTTAATGCACAAGTCTTTGTGAAGGGCCTCAATACAAATTATGTTATTCACCTGATAAGAAAAATAGTAATTCAATAGTCAGAATGCAAACTGCATATATCAAGTGTTGCTAGGTAGGTCAATCCATAATGTTTGTCCAACCTGGCAATAACTAATGTATGCAGTTTGGATTATGTCAATTGAAATACTTTTATTCTTACCAGGTGAATGACAAAAATTGTATTGAGGCACCTCACAAAGACTTATGCATTAAATTTGGTTACATTACGAAAATGGCCTATTGGGGTATTGATGTTGAAATGCTCATGTACCATTTACATCTCATTTCATGTGTGTTATTACCAAAGAAAACAAGAAGTCAGTCAGTCACTCAACAGTGTCTGACAGTGAAGTATAAAAAGTAAACGGGGTTCCTTGCATGATTTGAATATTAGGACACTGCTAACGTTTACATTCCACAGATAGGACATATGTCACATGTTTATTATACCTGCAAAGTTCTACAGAATTTGATGTTGGTTGCAAATGGGACATAGTACCTTTAAGAAGTAATTGATACTCTGTTTCGCGATACCTTAGTCAAAGCTCTGCTGCCACGGATGATTGAGCAGCAGCCTTTTAAAAAAGACTTGTAAAACTCATCTTGGACCAAGTTTAGGCTGAAGAAAAGGACATGGGTCAAATCTCTCACTCGTTGGTATTTTAGTCAGAAAATCAATCGCTAAATCTTTTTCGTATTGATTTTGTGCATTCGAATAACTAATATCAGTGTCAATTCAGACTCATAAAAAGGCTAATTTACAACGCCTTTTCTATGATATTCTCTCTGTTACGCCTTGTTAGTAAGTCATTCAAATTTGATAAATTTTACTTCGGTTGCTTTCTTTTTCATAAAAATATACTATTAATATCTTTGGTAGTTATCAACAACTGCTTTTTCTTTTAATAATTAAGTCTTTTATGTTAGAACATATTAGAGTTTTCTTGTGCTTTTCGAGACAATTACCTCAAGCACCTTTCGTATTCTATGTATGTTCAATGGTGCACTGCATAAATGAGGAGGGAGATTATTAAAGTTTATTTATAAAACTGTTTAAACTAATTGTAGGTTATCTTATGAAAGGTCCTATGAAAGCTAGGATATATTGCATCACTTCCAACAAAAAGAAACACTAAAGAATGAAGCAGAATGCAACAAATATTTGATGGCCTTACCCGCAAGTGCAACAGCTCAAGCTTGGTACAAGGAGATTTGGACGAAACCTTTTTAAAAACCGCTGTGCTCAATCATCCGTTGCAGAAAACTTATTAATAGGGCATCTTTAGACAAAAAACAAATTTATTTTTACCGTGAAGTATAGGTCAAGTTCACATTTGATTATGCTTTTTAAATCATAAGCTACCAAAGATGAATATATTTGGTTTAACGCACTATATAGTATGATTACTATTCAGTAAATTGCGAAAGCGGAACAAAGTACCAATTTCGCGAAAAATATTTACAAGGAGAACATATATAGCAGTAAAGACGTGGGGAGAAATCACTGATCATGGAAGGTGGCATTCTTCTGAAAAATAGTATTTTCTACATCATGATTAATCTGTAATGGGACTTCTCTTATACCCCATTCACAGTGGTTTTGAAATTTGTAGCGGCGTTGTAGCGGAGCGGCGACACCGCAATAACACCGCTACAAATGCATTCACAGTAGAAAAGTTATCCCGCTGCAGCAGCGGGATAAATATCATGTACCCATTCACGCTGCAGCGGGTGATTTTTATTACCTCCGTAACAAACACGTGTATGCATGGCTCATGACCCGCGAGTGACCCCGATATGACCGGAAATACTTCAGCGCGGGGTTTGTCAAGTTGCTTTTTGTATCCTCGATCATATTACTTTTTAAAAAACTAGCATTTTTATTGCTTCCAGTCAGAATATTTTAATTTTTTGAAGTGTGAAATATTTTTATTTGGATAATTATAATATCTACATAATAATAAAATCAATTTGAATCCACTGGTTACTTTATTTCTATTTCACTTTATGTTCCCCATTGCTGGAGAAAAGAGGTCAGTGATAGGTAAGTAAACAAATCACACGTGTTTGCCGCGGTGTTATAGCGGAGAGCCTTCACACTGAGTAAACACCGCGACAGCAGCGGGACTGTCCCGCTGCTGTAGCTAGGCGAACCTAGCGATAGTTTGTCGCGGCGTTATCGCGAGGCGGTGTTATCCCGCGATAGTTTATAACGGGTCCGAGCCTTCACACTGAAGACAACACCGCGACAGCAGCGGGACAGTCCCGCTGCTGTCGCGGTGTTTGAGGCCACTGTGAATGGGGTACTAGAGCATCTTGCTGACATCATAATGCATAGCACAAGGCACTCGAACCCAGCAAGCAGTAGGAATGCTTCATTGTAGCCCAGATCAGATTGTCAGCAGCCAGACCCGAGAGATAGAAAATCATTTAAAAAATAATATGGATACTTACATGTACATTTGATTTGATTTGATTTGATTTTCTTTTCTTCTGCATTCATGTAAGTTTACAGTGTTTCGATAACAATAATAACAAGTACAATAATACCCCATTCACAGTGGCCTCAAACACCGCGACAGCAGCGGGACTGTCCCGCTGCTGTCGCGGTGTTGTCTTCAGTGTGAAGGCTCGGACCCGTTATAAACTATCGCGGGATAACACCGCCTCGCGATAACGCCGCGACAAACTATCGCTAGGTTCGCCTAGCTACAGCAGCGGGACAGTCCCGCTGCTGTCGCGGTGTTTACTCAGTGTGAAGGCTCTCCGCTATAACACCGCGACAAACACGTGTGATTTGTTTACTTACCTATCACTGACCTCTTTTCTCCAGCAATGGGGAACATAAAGTGAAATAGAAATAAAGTAACCAGTGGATTCAAATTGATTTTATTATTATGTAGATATTATAATTATCCAAATAAAAATATTTCACACTTCAAAAAATTAAAATATTCTGACTGGAAGCAATAAAAATGCTAGTTTTTTAAAAAGTAATATGATCGAGGATACAAAAAGCAACTTGACATGTTTACCTTTTGCAAGAATTGAAGTATTTCCGGTCATATCGGGGTCACTCGCGGTTCATGAGCCATGCATACACGTGTTTGTTACGGAGGTAATAAAAATCACCCGCTGCAGCGTGAATGGGTACATGATATTTATCCCGCTGCTGCAGCGGGATAACTTTTCTACTGTGAATGCATTTGTAGCGGTGTTATGGCGGTGTCGCCGCTCCGCTACAACGCCGCTACAAATTTCAAAACCACTGTGAATGGGGTATAAGTATTTTACTGACAATGCATCGTAAATTAGCAAATACATAATATATATATATATATATATATTATTTTCAAAAACGAAATGATAAACTGTCACAAATACTAAATTTCCTCAAATATATAGTGCCGGTATCCGCCAGGGTCTGACGCTCATGGTGCTTTACACGTGTTACCCTGGTTATAGCCAAGCTGCCAAAGTAACTAGCGCTCAAGCATACCAGGTACCCATTTACACCTGGGTGGAGAGTGGCAAATGTAGATTAACGTCTTGCCAAAGGACATGAGTGCAGCGGCAGGACTTGAACCCCGTACCTTGTGATCTGCAGTCGGGTGACTTATCCACTAGATCATAACACCTCTACGATAGAACAATATTTAACGAATATACACAAATTGAATCAAAACAAATAATACTAATAAGTACGAAAGCTTCGAAACCATGACGATTTTTTTTGTTTACTACAAGAATGTCTAGATTAATGATGTCTTAATTTATCGCATCATATTTATAGTAGAATATATCTATATATAACTTTACAGCTCGTGTACTAGTAAATTGCTCTGAACGAAAGCAGACAAATTAGAGAAATAGATAAACAAATAGATCTGTAAATGTAAATGTGCTTTAGTGGCGGACAACGCTAAGAGGTTTTTTTTCTTTAAAAAAAAAAACTTTAAATGCTATCCGTGCCATATTTTGAGTCGTTCCCCGAGGGAGAAAGCGCTTCGAACAAAAGGAAACAAACTCAAAATATTCCTGTTAATTAGAAATAGTAAGCAAATATTAATCGACTGCGAGGGTAATGGTATAGTATTAATGACTGCTTTGAGAGAAATAGTTGTTTTTATACGCTCAAGGGAAGGTTAGAATTGTGCTATTGACCGAGGCGTGCCGAGGGCAATAGCCCAATTGTAGCCTTCCCGAGAGCGTATAAAAACAACTATTTCTCGAATATTAAAGCAGTCATTAATACTTTTATATGCCGAAAACAAAAAAGTCAACTAATGACACCACCGGCCTTGGCCTTTCTCTAGTTAATCTGCACGGTTGTTTTTTATGAGTGTATCTTTGAGAGTAGACTAGATCTAGATTCTAGTCTAAGCAAGATATTTTTACAATTTTGGGGGTGGGCCGGCCCTGTGGGGAATATGGAGAAGAACCTGCGCTTTCATATGACACCTCACTTATTGAGTATCACCTTCAGGATCACAACAGATTATAAAGGTTTGAATCTCGAATTGAAAAAAAAACTTGACCTTAACATACAACATGCATCGGGTGCGAGATCAGACACCCTGACAACTAGATTTATTTTCGTATCTTTGAGAGTAGACTAGATCTAGATTCTAGTCTAAGCAAGATATTTTTACAATTTTGGGGGTGGGCCGGCCCTGTGAGGAATATGGAGAAGAACCTGCGCTTTCATATGACACCTCACTTATTGAGTGTCACCTTCAGGATCACAACAGATTATAAAGGTTTGAATCTCGAATTGAAAACAAAAATTGACCTTTTTTGCATGGTCGCGGAATGCACGTAGACTGCATACAGAATGCATTGCGTACAATCTCTATGGGAATAATTTTAACACACAACATCTGGTGCGCGATCAGACACCCCTGACAACTAGATCTATTTTCGTCTAGAGTCTACGTCTAAAGCTTTTTCAGCAACTAAACGAACATGTTTATGGATAATTTCACGTACCCTTTTTGTTGTTCTTGCTGTCAGCGAGTCTTGCATTTGATAAGTTGAAATCTTGGGAGAGATTCTTGAGCCATTTTTGTCTTGTTTGGAATTGTCTTCTCTTGTATGAAAATACCGACCAATTTTTCGCACACGTATGGTATCCTCGATCGCTCAAACCATTTTTTAACATGTAAACCTATTAGGTAACCATGGAGACTGACCTATTTTCCCAATAACCATGGTTATTGGGATTTTAGAACTGTTTTAACCATGGTTACTGGGAATTTTCGGGAACAGTTAAAGTTTATGAATGCAATTTCGACCAATCAGATTGCTTGATTACTTAAGTGAGGTATATAATGCAAACTATCATCGCCGAGGTGATCTCGAGATCACCGAGGCGATGATAATTTGTATCCATTGCCCGAGTAAAGTTGTTTATACTATCTCATGTTAATGACTTTACAAAGAGTAAAGAAGGTTAATATTTGTTTTATATCCCACATCGGCAATAAGGTCTATTTAAAGTGAATTTTACATAATAAGAAGAACTGATTCTGCAGACAGTTTAGCTTCAGCTAGATTTTACAAAGCGCAACATGCATACATGTAATACAGTCGATGCGCGCTCATTTGACATTGACATTGATTTTGACATTTCGCGTAACCTACTTTGCTATGCGTATTCAATGGGCAAGGGTGGACAAGTGGGGTAGCAGCAAAAATTACTTTACAAAAGTACTATCTCAGGTAGATAGTACTTATCTGTATTTTATCACGTGACTTCGTTTAGACCAATCAGATTGCAAGATTTTTAGTATGCGGGATATAAATATAGATAATAACGGTTTTGAGTGCTACTTAAACGAAAAATGCGTCTAGTGGGCCCCATGCAGCAATTTTTTTTTTTTTTTTTTTTTTTTTGGGGGGGGGGGGGTGGGGTCATTCAGTGAATTGTGGCATGTATGCATTTTGGTCAAATTTGTTTCAAAGATTATCTCGTTCGTCTAATCTATGGCGTATTCTAGAGGCCCTTTTTGGCTGCTGGTGGGCCCTAATTAGCAGGAAGTTTGTCTGTCATAATGATTTTCCTAGTCTGAAAGAGTAAACCGATCATTTCAAATCGATTTTGAATTTTACTTAGAATATCTTACTTGGTTCAATCCAAAACTAATGGGCCTGTGGGCCACTTTTTCTGGCATCTGGCGGCACTAAGCAGCAACAATGTAAAGGTAAAGATCAGTATTGGAAACGCCCCAATTTCAAAAAAATGAAATGGAAGCTCTATACCAATCATGTGAAAGAATATGTTTTGACTATTACATGATGATACAAATTTTGCCGGGAAACCGCCTACTAATTGATATATTTGGTAAATTAGTTTATCTATTGGTGTGTGAGAGATAAACGCACGTGTCACGCACGTGTGCGCAGTCCCATATACATATTTCTGTGTACAGTGCTTGTAACTTTACGAAGACTGGGCCAAATTTCTTATCATTTTGATGATTTCAGAACCTTGCAGTACACACCAATACTTATATGCTAGATGATCAACCTTTTCTGATCGATTCCACAACGTTTCTTTCACAATGGAATCGCATGACCATAACTGGTCTTTATCTTTAATCCAAATAATTCAATGCTTGAATACCATAAAGTTAATATTAGTTTCAAGTGGTACCTCCTTCTTTTGATTAAATGCATGTTAAGGCTCCTTTTAACGGGCTCAAGTGTCCATATGAAGCAGAGGCACCCCGGCAGACGGGAACATTTGTATATACTATGTTCCTTCCCATTTTTTTTCTCCATTACTCGGATATTGGAACTTCGTTCGTTTGATCTAAGTGCGCTGGGCCGCCAGTTCTGCAGAACTTTGCAGGAATTATGGATATGTCATTTATGTCTTATCTGGAATATTTAAACTTTAGCAGTGTCATAGTATTCAAATTATGCAAAAAAACCCGTTTACTTTCTAGACTTCACTGTCAGACACTATTGAGTGACTGACTGACATCTTTATTTGCTTTGGTAATAACGTACATAAACTGAGCTGTAACAGGTACATGAGCATTTGTCTACATCAATAACCCACTACTTGTAATGGCCAAAATTAAACTGATTGAATCTTTTTGCAGCATAAAACATACGACCATTCGGTACAATGATCTGACAATCAGACTATTAGGTGATTGCAATCACTAAAGTCGATTCTACAACTAGAGGTCGGTTTTTTCCCATTTAAAGATATTTTGAAGCCCTTTTTTATTACGGAGGTTCTAAGTTGGTATTATCTTTTAAATACCGTTGGAAATTAACCTTTTTATTGGTTTGATGGGACATGGCACCTTTAAGGGATCCTCTTGAAAACATTAACGCATGCTTCTTGAAAAAAATATTCCATGGCAACTCAAAGATTTGTCTGAGGCTTTCCAGGAATAGGGACAGTTTATTCAGGCAAAGGGGATTCAATCTGTATGGTTGTGATTTTGATTGTTAAAGGGTGTTTCTCACTGAGCGGCGAATGCTTACGAACGTTGCGAATTTTGGATTTTCTGACGGATGTTGGCGAAAATCAGGGCTCGCCTATGCGACATCTACCGAATTTTAGCGATGCCTAGCGACAATTAGCAACATTTGAGCTAATGTTTGCGAAGGTGTTTGCAAACGGCAATTGGAGACTATAAGCGACTGTAAGCAAATGCTAGCTACAATTTCTGCGAAGATTATCAACCATTTGCCAATCCTTTGCCACTATGTGTTAATGTTTGGGACCTGTTGCTAACTCCCGATACTCAATGGGCCGATTCTTATATAAGAACCATATGCTAACGTGGTCGCTAGCATTGGCGAATCAAAACGAACTTCATTGACACCGTCTTACAACCGTCTGCAAAGGCTTACGACTGTTTTTTTAAAACGCCTGCAACTGTTTGCGGAAAAATGAATTCGCAAAGAAATGTTGAACATGTTCACAATTATTTTCGCCAAGAAAAACTGTTTGTAACAATGAAAACTGTTCGCGAACTTTCTTGCAACCTTTTACGAACCTTTTGCAAGCTTTTACGAATCCTGGCGAAACCCCAAATTCGCTGTTCGCAAGCAATCGCCGCTCAGTGAGATACCCCCTATAGCAGGTGAATAAAATAGTGACCAGGGATTCCAGAGAAAATAGAGGGCTATTGGATAAAATAAGGAATACAGAACCTGTTAGAGTTGTACCGATGAACGCTCCCATACCAAAGATGATTTCAATCGCGACAAGGATGGCAGGAAAAGATGGAAGAGGTGCCCGGTCTCTACATATCACAACCATCAGAATATTCATTTCCCCGATCGTCAGGGCCGTCACGAATGAAGTAACGATCATCACTGCGAAATGCGGGAAGCATACGTCAGCAATCAGAGAAAATGCATTGATGATTGACAGCACCATGTGCCAGTCGTGAGCCGAGATGAACTTCGGTTTCAGGATCATACCACTTAAGCATCGCCCAATAAAGCAGGCTACGGCTGCAGTGTAGGCAAGGTAAAGAGCCCTAGAGGTAGGCAACCCTCAGCGGACAGCGCGCGGAATGAGGAAGGCATGCCAGCCGGCGTCAACCATGGAGAAGATCGTGTATGCTGTCAGGATCACAACGAGACATCTATCACGGTTAAAAACTGAAACAGCAAGAAGCTTGTAAAGTGATGAACAATTAGTCTTCGAGCACCTTGAATCATTATCTGACTGGCCTGGGTGTTCTTCATCTCTAGTTATAAGTGAGTGACGGCTTTGATCTGTTGTTTCTGGTTCACTGTTGTCGTCAATATCATTCACAGACAGATTTTCCTCTTCACTTTGTGCAGCTCCTCTCTCGGTCAGGCCTTTATCAGTCTCTACGAGAAGCACAAGGGGTATTATATTTGCCATGATGGCTCCGATGATCATGAGAGATCCTCTCCAACCATATATATTTTCCAGGTACTCGGCAAGCAGTGGGAAGACACTCATACCTAGTGAATATCCCGATTTTCCGATGCCAAAGAGAAGATCAAATCTGTCTCCGCTTTGTTCACTGAGAGCTATTCCAAGAGTGATAGATATGATGTTGATGCCCAAACCTAGTAAAACAGGTGCAAGAATAAAAAAAAAAACAGAGAGAAACATATCAATTATTTAAAACAGCATCAAGCACATGGATTGTCTGATCATGGACCTATTCACTATGAACATGACTGACAATGAAAGCGGACAAAATATACAGTTCCTCAGGTAGACAAAGGAACATCCCTTCACTGCTATTATGTAAAAAGGTGAATATGCATGTGACACCTGTTCTACACATGTTTACATAATAGCAGTGAAGGGATGTTCCTTTGTCTACCTGAGGAACTGTATATTTTGTCCGCTTCCATTGTCAGTCATGTTCATAGTGATTACGGATGGACATTTATCGTTTTCTTTACAAATTCATTGTGATTGTCTCCGTCAATGTCGTCTCAATAACATTCCGTACATGTTTCTTCCCTTTGGTCTCATCATGGTCGCCGGCAAAAAGCCGGGACAGAATCAAGATAGTGATTTTACACATGTTAATCTACATGCGCAGAAGATAATTACTCGCCTAAATCATGGAAAATCGATGTGCAGTTCTGGCTTATAATCGGAAATTGTTGTTCCGTGTACTGTACATGTACTTTTTTTTGAAAAAAACATGTTGATATTACCAGATAGAGGTTATTTTTGGATTTTTTGGTTGTGATTTAAAATCCCGTTTCCCCCTATTTCCTCATAATATTCCAGAGTTACAACGCACAGGGCTGATACAGATCATGGCCTTCTAATTGTTTTATAAGGTCATAGGTGTGTGCGAAAGTTTGCGAATCAGCCTACCTTACACCATCATTCTGCCAACCTTACACCATCAGTCTGCCTACCTTACACCATCATTCTGCCTACCTTACACCATTATTCTGCCTACCTTACACCATAATCCTGCCAACCTTACGCCAGCATTCTGCCTACCTTACACCATCATTCTGCCTACCTTACACCATCATTCTGCCAACCTTACGCCATCATTCTGCCTACTCTACACCAACATTCTGCCATCATTATACAAACCTTACACTAAACAAATTATAACCATTTTTGCTTCTGTAATATATGCAATTTCTTCAGATGAGATTTGTAAGTAAATTTCCAATATGTGACTGCAGTAGTTTAAAGTTGGGAGGATTATATTATTATGAATCAATTTAAGTATGACGCTTGTTAAAATAACTGTGGTTTGATTGAATCAGAAATAGGAAAACTCATTTTAAGATATGAATTGATTGTTACATCTTGGAATGTAAGACGGATAATCCACAGCGTTTTGATCAATAAATGGACCTTTAGCATTGAGACAGAAGGTGTGGGTGCTCGCGATGTATAATTTGTTATCAACGACTTTCAACGATGAGTTCAACACATCATATTATGTTTTAGTATTATTGTCAGTAAGATACATGATTGCCCCCCAAAAAATTGAAATTATATTTAGGCCCTTAACATTATATTTTGGGTACCTGAGAAATATTTTGATATCAAAGCCTCATACTCACAAAGTATCATTATATGTTTATACCTAAAAAGAGATTTACTGTGATTCTATTACCCCCATAAAATAGTTTAAAGCAGTCATTTTGACTGTCTACAGTTGATGTTATTTTTTTTTTGCCTTTTTGGAGCAACTCCAGTGCCCCTGTATTTTTGGTAGGTCTGATCCTATACCATATTACACTGTATTTTTCATAGTAGGTTTTCTACACCAAAACAAAAAATGTGCAGTCTAAATTTGTGTTCTGAAATGCATAATAGCACTGGTGGGCACCTAAAACATAACATTTGTAACTTTGGGTGCCGATTAAAAAAAAAAAAAAAAAACGTCGGTGGCATCGTTTTCAGCATTACATTTTTAATGAATAGATCTTATGTGAACACCATTCGCCCCGGCCCCACACTCACTGTTATTTAGGGTACGCATATGTGTGTTCCCAGCACCCCCTCCCCCTTTTCAGCATTAAGTCCGGTGTGTAAAGTCAATACGGGTATATCTTTTTTCTTTTGTTATACGAGCCTTTTCATCAACCCCCCCCCACCCCTTTTCAGCATAAGTCCGGTGTGTAAATTCAATACGGGCAGATATTTTTCTTTGTTACAAGCCGGAGATTTGGGGAACACGCATGCGGTCCCTCCGTTCCCGGAGTGGGGGGGGGGGGGGGCTTTTGCCTTTTTTAGCAGTATGTGTACTAACTACATCACCAATTCAGTCGATTTGAAGTGTACATAGGTATAGTGATCGAAACTTGCTGAAAATCACTGAATACGGGAATACACACATGAATACCGATAGTTTATTACAAACTTTCGAGTTACTTTTATGACATTCTGAATATAAGGCAATTTGAAGAACAAATCTTTTTCCGGAATTTCAGCCATGTTATTTTAAAAGGAATGAAGAATCTCAAAGGATAACGTTTTATCTTTATTATAACTTACCCTTTTGTTTTAACATTTATCAACACCAAAATATTAAGCATAAAATAAACATTGTAAAATGCTGTATCTGTCTAACTGCAATTCAAAAGAGGCCCACATACTATAAGTTAAAAGAAAAATCCCACCTTTAAAGGGAACTATTCTAAAAAAAGAATAAAAAAAGGAAAAAGGGAGAAGCAGACTGATGAAAGTATGAATAATATCGGACAAAGATTAGGTGAGTCATACATGTTGTATGTGCTTTAATCACTATACCAATTGACTGAATTGGTGATGTTTCATTTTTTATAACATATAGAAAATTTCATTTGATATACCGTATTCTTAATGAACGAACGTTTGATAAATATTTAAGAAAAGCAGGTTTTAATTGTTTGATTGAGTTATAGAAATAAAATAATTGGAATTGAATTGAATTGAAGTTATTTGCATTATTTTCATTCACCTGTTATGGATAATTTCATGTCAATTGTCCGAACGCATAAATTAGTTCTTAATAGGTAGGACACACATTATAGCTTTCCGTTACGTAACAAAACATAATCGATGCAGGTGAATTAAGTAACTTGTAACGATGAACTTCACAAAGACGTATGCATTATATTTGATTACAATAACATGACGGCCTAGCTATTGCCTATCCCTTTTTTTTTTAATGATTCCAAAAAAATTCAATATTCATTCACTAATTTATATGTAATGGGAAACCTTTTTACATACTAGTTCTACAAAGATTCTCTCAAAACAAAATTATTTGACAAAAACACAAGTTTTTGTTTAGCATACCATTGAAAATAATCTCAATTCACATGGTTATAGGTTTGATTTCTACATTTTCTGGCACTGTATATGGCTTAGTAATCAAGTGGAACAACATACTTGGCACAAACGAAAATGCTTCAAATATACCCAAAGTAATACCCAAATCGGTGGCTGTGATTCCCAAGTCTCTGCGAAGTTCTGGAAAGTAAACCCCGATAGATTTTATCGTCGCAAGGAAGAAACAGGTCTGCAGAAACAAAGCAGGTACTATTTTCCATGGACCAATATGGTAAGCCATCTTGCGTTGTTTAGTAAAGCTGTGTCAACAGTTTTGTAAAATCCCAACGCACCAATATATTGATATTGTTTGTTCTACAAATTACCAAACCACGTGATCTGCACGATCCGAAAGGCCATGTCTATTTCACAATAGGCCATTTTCGTAATGTAACCAAATGTAATGCATACGTCTTTGTGAAGTGCCTCAATACAATTTATTTCATTCACCTGATAAGAATAATAATATTTCAATAGACAGAATTCAAACTGCATACATTAGTTGTTGCCAGGTAGGACAAACATTATGGCTTGACCTACCTAGCAACACTTAATATATGCAGTTGGCATTTTGACCATTGAAATGCTATTATTCTTATCAGGTGAATGACAACATTTGCATTGAGGCACTTCACAAAGACTTATGCATTAAATTTGGTTACATTACGAAAATGGCCTATTGTCACAAGCAAATAATGCATATATGTACGTGAAATGCCTCGATTGATTCACTAGTAACGAAGACCGAATCATGTGACATGGACGTTTCGAAATACACATAGGCTAAAGGCAATAAGGAAGTTTATAGATAGCACATGGTACAAATGACCCCAAATATCCACAGATCTGTTACACATTGAGAAGTTCCACTTTGAGCATCTTAGAATAATAACTGCCAAAGTCCTAGATGTGATTCATGAATACCTTTTGTTTGACCTCTTGAAAAGAATACTTCCACCTACATATCATAGAATGTACCGTTGGTGAATAAATGAATAATGTTACATAACTTTCATGAGCGCATATCCAGTATTCATCTCAGTGTGGGTTTTACCATTTCGGTACAAATGACCTTTATCTGCCCATGCGCAGATTGTATCTGTAAACTCCCTTATACATAACAAGTACACAAAAGCTAAAAGCAAATGTGCAATTTTAATAATGTCCCCAAAAGGTTCTGTGAAGTGCCTCTATTCGGATTAACAGGGAGTTTTAGCAAGCTCAAAGCGGACGGAGAATCTGCGGTTCGTCTGAAAAAATCGAGTAGCTACTATAGTAACAGTTGGGTGACCGCTGGTACTGAAATCCAGAACGGGTTTTCTCAAAATCTACGGGCGTTCTCAATGTAGCCTCAAGTGAATCAAGTGCCTCGATACAAACTATTGCAGTCACCTGATAAGAATAATAGTATTTCAATAGACAGAATCCAATCTGCATACATTAGTTGTTGCCACACTTAATACATGCAGCTTTCATTTTGACTATTGAAATGATATTACTCTTATCAGTTGAATGAAATAATTTGTATTGAAGAAATTCACATATACTTACGTATTAAATGGGCTATTTTCGTAATGTAACTAAATTTAATGCATAAGTCTTTGTGAAGTGCCTCAATACAAATTATTTCATTCACCTGAATGATAAGAATAATAGTATTTCAATAGTCAGAATGCAAACTGCATATATTAAGTGTTGTTAGGAAGGTCAAGCCATAATGTTTGTCCTACCTGGCTAAAATTAATGTATACAGTTCTGATTCTGTCTATTGAAATATTATTATTCTTATCAGGTGAATGAAATCAATTGTATTGAGGCACTTCACAAAGACTTATGTATTAAATTTGGTTACATTTCGAAAATGGCCTATTCCCTGCTACGCAAATGAGTAGGGACTACCTGACTAGCTCAACTTGTCTCGACCAAGCAACAGAACGGCTTTTTATAATATTTCAACAATTAACCATCAAGTTTTAAACAATTCATGCTATATCCGTGATTCATTGTGTTATAGTTCAGAAACAATAATCGAGAAAAAAACCTCACCGAAGAGCCGTTCGCGTTGAAATTCGTCATCCTTCGTTATAAAACGACGAAACTCCCATAACATCTTTGGTACATACTCGCTGATTGGCTGTTTATTCACTTGGGGCGTCATTGAGAACGCCCGTAGATTTGGCCAAAAACCGTTTTGGGTTTCAGTACCTCAGCGGTCACCCCGCTGTCATGAGGAAGTTTACATATACAATCTGCGCATGGGCAGATAAAGGTCGTTTGTACCAAAAAGGTAAAACCCACCAGAGATGAATACTGGATATGCGCTCATGAAAGTTATGTAACATTATTCATATATGCACCAACGGTACATTCTAAGTATACTTTTCAAAAGGGCAAACAAAAGGTATTCATGAAACATTATTTAGGACTTTGGCAGTTATTATTCTAAGATGCTCAAAGTGGAACTTCTCCATGTGTAAAAGATCTGTGGATATTTGGGGTCATTTGTACCATGTACTATCTGTAAACTTCCTTATTATAGTAGCTTCTTTATCTTGCACACGACCCGCTGATTCTCAGCGTGATATATACATGACAGATGCAAACAATGTTCAGTGCTATTATGAAACGTTAAGCTCAGTATGACCATGATTAGAGTAGCTATTCGAAGATAAAAAAAACAACCTTTCTTTCATTATTGCAATGGTGAAACTTTCATTGAATTTTTTTATCAAAATTCAATGCATGGAATCATTCGAAGTAACGATTGTTATCAATTACTACACGCTTAAATACAGCCCCGGCATAGCACCTGAAGAGATCTGGGAATGCTCTTTGGATGTGTGTCTTATCGCTGTACATGTACAAACAAAATGTAAAACATGATACGTATAACAAACTACATTATACTTACATTACACAATCCAAGAGTGGGTACACCTTATTCATCCCATACAATTCCTTATTTTTCCACCAACCTCACTTTGGGGGTTATCTTGATAATGTAGTGAAAACAATTTCCCCAAATCCTGTAAATATTCGAATCAGGGACCCGTTTCACAGGCCTTCTTTCAATGACAAATAACAACAATCAGTGAAAAATCTGCTGATAACCAATCAGACGCAAGTTTAACAAAGACTATCATTTGTCAGTGCTGACAAGTTTTATGAAACAGGGCCTAGGTAAGTTATAGTTCACTGGCTTACTCTTTAACTACTGTGATATGCACCCAGTCCCTGAAGAACAGTATCTCTCCGTCAGTCTCAGTCTTTGAACTTGCAGGAGATCTCAAGCACGCAAAGACCTCCTCCTGGAGATCTTTAGAGGCCGTTCTTCTGAAGTTCTTCGTGTGGGTCCAGAAGTCTAGGAGATGTTGTCCATCCTGGGAATTCTCTTGGAAGCATAACGAGGAGGGCGTGCACCATGTGCCTCTGTCCAGCCTGTGAGGGAGTCCCAAAGAGTCGAGGGACGTCGTGACGTCTTGGTCCGTCCATAGGCGTGGCCTGGATGCGCCATGTTTGATTTGAATATCATCCAACTTGTTGAAGACCGAATCATCTGAACAATATAAACGTCAATAAAAATATAAATATACATATACAAGTGCACTATGTATACATTTTTGCCAAGATTAGGTAATCTTCCAAGTTAATCAAACATGACATTGTTCTTCTATAGAGCACACCAGGATCGTAGGCCCTCACAATGCGCTTTGAAAATGAAAGTTTAATCAATGTTGGAACTATTAAACAAATTGTTGGTACTTTATTTTTATAAATGGAGCAGATTTACTTAAATTCATCAACAAAACGTTGCCTATCTAACACAATCAATTGAAGTATTGATTGATTCATTTAATGATTGATCTTTTACATTTTATTTCCGTCTATTATACAGGGTACCATATTTTCACAAATAGTGGTGCTCTTTCATATGATGTAGGTCCTGTTAGGTAACAACAAAATACAATAACGATCATAAATATATACTCATAATAGAGACAAAACAGAAGACATAATGATACAAACATATACATGTATCAATTAACATTCTTTGGTATCCTCGTAACGATTGGGAACTTTTTCATCAAAATAGCTTCACAAAGTTTCGAAAACTTAAATACAAAGTAGAAAGACGATTGATTTAATTTGATTTGATTTGATTTATTTATTTTTGTTTGGTTTTTGTTGTTGCATTTTTACAAATATATAACAAACAAAACGTTGCACATTTTACACATTTCCAAAGAATATAATGTCGAATAAAGTAACTAATCGAAAACATCAAACAGGAGGGTTGACAAAGTAAGCAAAGCTTGATAGCATAACTATCTTCAATGGATACATAATAATAATGACTTTGAAGCATTTCTTTGTCAGCCAATCGAATTATCAGAGCATTGTTATATTAGCATATCTATCAGCTATTGGAAACCTGTTTGTTTAGTTTTTGCTTTTTTTTGTCTTTGAATGACCCCTGAGTACTACAATTAGACTGCCATTCCTTATACCTGAAACAATGTATTACAATATACGCCAGCGTTGTGTGTAATGTGACCCTCACTCGTTTCCTAGACGCATGCTATGTAACAGAACAAAACAAATATTCATACCGGATAGGACAATAAATGGAGGCCCCTTGTTTAAAAGAGCCATCACCTTTTCACGTTGATAACCTACTGTACTATTCATATAAGAGTTGAAGGGGGAGGGGTGACCTTGTTGTAGTGATCCACCTCCACATCCCCGATCTGTTATATCGGGAGGAGCGACCAAAGGGTTGCAGTCATTCAGTTCGCTTTCCCATTCCTAGTCACAGGTGATGCCAAGTACTTAAATAATGATGATAATAATAATGATGATAATGATAATAATACTAATGCTAATGATAATAATACTAATGCTAATAATTACAATAATAATAATAATGCAAATAATGATAATAATAATACAAATAATGATAATAATAATACAAATTGTGATAATGATAATAACGTCATACTTACTTGGCAATATTGATATGAAGAGAACACCCCCTTCTTCCAAGGCCTGATGTAGTACACGAAGAGTTCTGGTGAGATCGTCGGTATAGTACAGGGAGTGTACGAGGTGGATAAGATGAAACCTTTCACATATCCCGCCGCTGCCACCCAGGTTAGACTCCAACTCTTCAACGTAGCGGTCGACGGTGTCTTCCCTCCAAGTGAAAGTCACGTTGGGTAGATCTCCTTTGTCTTCTTTCACTAAGTCTTTAAAGAGGGAGAGCTGTGACTCTGACGGTTCGACGATCGTGTTGTGTACTTCGGGAAACATAGGCAACAGTTTCGACATCATCTTGCGGTCGATGTCTCCTGGACAAAGCGAGAGAGGAAAATGAAAGAAATATAGGAAAGACACCGCCAATTGTGCCCCGTATGATGTGAATGTACACGTGCATGCATATGTATAAAAGACTCAATATAAAATGAAGCTGTGATCGGTATTTTATCCACATTTTGTGTTGATCGTCTCTTTTTAAAATTTCCTCCGTCACATAAAAATGTCTCTTCTTTTAAAGGGATTGGGTAACTTTGCCTTAGATTCTAAAAACGATCCTGGATTAAGCTCATGCTGCGATCACGATTATAAACCTTTAGGTCATACAAGAATCCCATGACTTTTACAAACCAATCGTTTGTCTAATTATCAAGATATCTATGATAGGAATAAGAAATTTCAGAATTCGTTTTCCTAACGGTTTTTATAACACTACAGTCTACTTGGAAAAATGAGTATGGTAAAACCGGTCACTCAAAGATTGTTTATTATTAGGAGGTACTTCATGATCATTTTGAAGCGCAAGTTGTTTAGGGCTCCAATATTTCACCATATCACAGACACGTAGGGCCATGCATCTCAGACTTAAGATTGTTCAACGATGCCTTTATACTCGGTGTGAAATATGAGGGGATCGAGTGAAAAACAAGGCTTCAATTTGAGTTAAAAACAAAACACAACAGAACAACAACAACAAATTAGCATCAATCACAAGATATGACATCATATATATTCAGAAAGAGTTACTTACTTTTGCCAAAACAATCCCGAAAACAAGACAATCATATAGCATAAATCACAAAATATAGTAAAACGAAATATATATGAAAATAAATATCTACTCATATTAACCTGCTCCACTCCCGATTCCTAGCACTCTTAGAGGTTTCTTTGTCATGATCCTCGAAGAAAGTCCCCCAACAACAACTTCAGCAAACGCCTTCTCGCTCCAATTTCCAACGGGCCCACTTTTGGTGGCGTAGCCGAGGTAGGTTTGATGGGTGACTGAATAGTAGTCCAAATCGTCCAATATATAAGTTAGACCTGCCATCTTAGACTGTAATTATGCAGAAAATGGAGCAATGTATATGAATGTTTAGTGTTATTCTTAGTGGTGGTAGTATTAGTAGTATCAGTAGTAGTGGAGGTATAAGTGATGGTGGTATTAATGGTAGTAGTAGTAGTAGTAGTAGTAGTAGTGGTGGTGGTGGCGGTAGTAGTAGTAGTAGTAGTGGTGGTGGTGGCCTTGATCCCTGTGATATGAACGTAGGCCCTATAAATATCAACCCGCATTTTCAACGCCAGAGGGTCAAAGCATGGATGGTCAAAGCTATTCTATTTATGTTGGGGAAAAGACAGTATGTACACAGTTCACACACGCACGGACGGACACTCCTGTGAAACGGCATGAAACGGCGTGATACGGTGGCTGAATAGAAGTCCAAATCGTCCAATACAAAAGTTAGACCTGCCATCTCATATTGTAATTTTGCAGAAAATGGAGCAATGCGTATTAAAATGTAGTATTATTATTAGTGGTGGTAGTATTAGGCTTAAAACAAAAGATGTTGTATTGCCCTTTAGGTGCCAAAACAGGGGTCGGTCGGTCGAAAAACTTTTTTTTTTGTTACTCCCTCTTTGGGCTGATATTTCGCAGTTTTGAATGTTTTATTCCTTTTTTTTTTCCTAAAAAACGTTTTTTTTTTTTTTTTTTTTAAAGCCGACCGTAGATTTCAAGTTTTTGGGGTCGGTCGTAACGGCAATATAACATATTTTTTTGTTTGGCTGTAATGTTAGCAGTAGAATAAAGTTAGTAGTGGTGGGGGTAGTAGTGGTAGTAGTAGTAGTAGTAGTTGTAACATAACCGCATATTTGTATTATTTATGTGTAATTTATATTGGAAAAGAAGACAAAACTAAACAAATTAATACATAATAGTATTATAGTCAATAATATACGTCCACAATATACAATTTGATTGACAGTGTCAACTTTTTATCAGGCTCGACTAGATATCAAAAGCTAATATAAGCCTACACAATATTTCTTACCCGGTTAAAGGCCTTGATCCCTGTGATATGAAAGTAAGCCCCTATAAATATCAACCCGCATTTCCAACGCCAGATCTACGGTCAAGATATTCTCTCTAGGTTGGGAAAAAGAGAGTAAGTACACAGTACACTAACATTTACGGACATTCCTGGAAACGGCATTGTTATGCATGATCGATCATTGGGCCATCAATGAGGGAATTGGTCACGGTCTTCCCCTATCGATTTTTCGAAAAGCTTGTGAGCAAGTTAATCACTCAATAGACCATTTCGTACTTAGCACATGGGTCAAATGACCCCAAATATCCACAGATCTTTTACTCACGGAGAAATCCCACTCCGTGTATTTTAGAATAATCAATGCCAAAGTCATTTATGCGCTTCATGATTTTTTTTTTGTTTCCCCCCCTTGTATGATAGAATGTACCGTAGGTGCACACATGAATAATAGGGACTTTTAGATTTGCACGTTGACAGCTTTGACTGCAACGTGTGATGTCATTTTAAGGCACTGCGCATGCGTCACGTCGTCTCAGTCGGCGATCGAGAATGCGTCAACCTTGATTTTCCTAAATCTCGTACGGTACTAGTATATGCCGCGTGCGCATAAAATATACAGTTCTTCAGGTAGACAAAGGAACATCCCTTCTCTGCTATTATGTAAAAATGTGTAGAACAGGTGTCACATGCATATTCACCTGTTCTACACATTTTTACATAATAGCAGTGAAGGGATGTTCTACCATGTAGCAATAGGCCATTTTCGTAATGTAACCAAATTTAATGCATAGATCTTTGTGAAGTGCCTCAATACAAACTATTTCATTCATCTAATAAGAATAATAGTATTTCAATAGACAGAATCCTAACTGCATACATTAGTTGTTGCCAGGTTGGACAAAAATTATGGCTTGAACTACCTAGCAACACTTAATATATGCAGTTGCATTCTGACTATTAAAATACTATTATTCCTATCAGGTGAATGAAATAATTTGTATTGAGGCACTTCACAAAGACCTATGCATTAAATTTGGTTACATTACGAAAATGGCCTAATGTTGAGGGTAGAATGAGGAACTGTATATTTTGTCCTCTTTCTTTGTCTGTCATGTTCATAGTGTTACTTCCTGCATGGACGTCACACGTATCAGTCCATGCAAATCTAAAAGTCCCTAATGATTACATAACATGAGCTCGTATTCATCTCTGTGGGTTTTACAATTTCATCACAAATGACCTTTATCTGCCCATGCGCAAAAAGTACTTACGAAATGGCTTATTCTAGCTGCAACACAAGCTTGCTCAATATGCTTGTTTAAGTCTTATTTAGCAAATCAGAGAGGTGGGCGGATGATATCGAAAGGAATTCGTTACCATTCAGGATAAATATTCGGTTGAAAGGGATGTTCCGCTCAGGCGTGCCTCATGGTTCGGATTAGGGCCGCTTCTCTTTACACTATGAACATGACAGACAATGAAAGCGGACAAAATATACAGTTCCTCAGGTAGACAAAGGGACATCCCTTCACTGCTATTATGTAAAAATGTGTAGAACAGGTGTCACATGCATATTCACCTGTTCTACACATTTGTACATAATAGCAGTGAAGGGATGTTCCTTTGTTTTCATGAGGAACTGTATATTTTGTCCGCTTTCATTGTCTGTCATGTTCATAGTGTTATTATCCTGTTTAATGATCTACCCCAGTATCTAAGTTAGTGTGTATATGTACGCAGATGAAGCAACACTGTTTTTAAGTGGAGCATCTATCCCAGAGATTCAACAAATACTGAATCACACAATGTGTAAACTCCATGAATGGACATTGATGAACAAAGTGATTTGAAACACACACAAAACTAAAGATATGTTTGTGGGTTCGCATCAAAGGATCAGTACAGTTCCCTGTTGATTAAACAGAAACTGGGAATGGTACGCAGGCTCCGTGAATCTTCAACTCAATATCAGCTAAAACAATTATACTGGGGATATGTATTACCGCATGCTTTTAATATGCCAGTTTCGTTATGTAACAACATGTAATGCATACGTCTTTGTGAAGTGCCTCGATACAAATTATTTCATTCACCTGATAGGAATAATAGTATTTCAATAGTCAGAACGCAACTGCGTATATTATGTGTTGCTAGGTAGGTCAAGCCATAATTTGTGTCCAACCTGGCAACAACTAATGTATGCAGTTCGGATTCTGTCTATTGAAATACTGTTATTCTTATCAGGTGAATATAAAAATAATTTGTATTGAGGCACTTTACAAAGACTTGTGCATTAAATTTGGTTACATTACGAGAATGGCCTATTGCTGCACTGTACGGTCTAGTCGATTTAAATATAATGTCGATGTCCTAAATAAACTTCATAAATGAGCAGCTGATATTGTTTCTAGACATATCCCCAGTACAATTGGTTTCATGGAAGACCAGCTTTTAATCTGAGTGAGATACCCTGTATAAATATATAAACTAATTAAATAAATAAATGAATATGTATTGTCGAGGTAGTGCGTCCGTGGAGTGACCATACCAATTCAAGTCTATTTACAATGTAGTCGAGATTATGAGATGTGTTGAATTACATTCGCACTGCTACTAGTAGTATTATTAGCACATGTAATAGCAGTAGTATGAGTACTAATCGTATTAGGAAGAATAAAAGTAATAGTACGTGTAGTAATTGTAGTAGCAGCAGATGTATTAGAGTAGTGGTAATAGTAGTAGTAGCAGTAGTAAAACTAGAAGTTCCAGATTCCCCATGGCAAACTAAAGTAACTCTCGGGGACCGTGCTTTTGCTATTGCTGCCCCTCAACTATGGAATAGCTTGCCAAAATAAATACGAAGCACTACATATCTCAATGTCTTCAAATACAAATTAAAAACATATTTGTTCAACTGAGAGATCCTATTTTGTAGAATTTACTATAACAAAAAAAGGAGCTCTGAACCGGCGCAGCTGAATATATTTTGTATAAAAGCTGCGCTACATAAATGCATTATTAGTATAAATTATAGTAGTAGTATTAGTAGTAGCAGTAGTAGTCCTAGTAGTAGTATAAGTAGTAGAAGTTGTTGTCTTATTATCAGTAATACAGGGAAAATCTGTAGAGTTTATAGCGGGCTGGAAAGGAATAGGAATACTCAATTTTTTTATTAAAACAAATTAGTAAGACATTTCCCTCTTGTTGACCTTGACCGTTAACACTTGATAAAAGCACAGGTATAACAACTCTACAGTCCGATATTTAACCTAATGGTCATTGCGATTTATTGTTTCTACCCAAATGTAATGTAAGATTACTTACTTAAACCGTTGAAGTTTTAACCCATACCCTCTCAATTTGTGTCCTGTTCATCTATCTGTACTTGTTCTTTACCTCTTACCACCCTTTCTTTTGCCCTCTTTCTCAAACACATACACACGCACATGTACACCTACATGCACACGCACACCTACACACACACATTTTCTCTCTTAATTCATCGGTCTCCTTTTTCCATCAGTGACATTTACGTGTAGTAATTGAAGTAGAAGCTCATGTATTAGAGTAGTAGTAATATTACTAGTATTATTAGTATTAGTAGTAGTAGCAGTAGTAATAGTAGTATAGTATTAGTAGTAGTAGGAGTAGGAGTAGTATAGTAGTAGTAGAAGTAATAGCAGAAGTAGTAGTAGTAGTAGTAGTAGTAGTAGTAGTAGTAGAAGTCATAGTAGTAGTATAAGTAGGAGAAGTTGTTGTCTTATTATAAGTGATACAGGGAAAATCTGTATAGTTTATAGCGGGCTGGAAAGGAATAGGAATACTCAAATTTTCTATCACAAAATAAGTAAAAACTTTCCCTCTTCTTAAATCTGATATACACGGTCCTACATGTTACCAGTGTCTGTGATATGGTGTAATATTGGGTTTTACCATACTCGTTTTCCCCAATAGACTGTCGTGTTATGAAAACCGTTCGGCGAACGGTTTTCAAAATTTGTAATTCCAATCATTAATATCTTGATAATCAGACAGGCGATCGGCTCGCAAAAGTCATGGAGTTCCTGACTGACCTAAAGGTTTATAACTATCATTGCAGCATGAGCTAAATCAAGGATTATTTCTAAAGGATCTAAGACAAAGTTACCGGATCCCTTTAAAATAAAACAGGTTCAGATTGATTTTGATGTGCAGGCGATTCGCAGTAAGTGTGTATTTAAAAAAATTAAATCGCACGTGGTTTTAAACACAGTTTACCTGCCGTCGACCCGCATCGGTCGATTCATACCAGGCAGATATATAGAAGATAGCTAGACAGAGTGAAGAGTTTAATTCCAACAGGTGCTAAATCCATTTTCGTAACCGCAGAGAAAAAAAATAGTTTACCAGATTTTGTACAGGCGTCTATGGAAAAGTGATATTAGAAGGTGCATTTTTTTCATAATTGCTCCAAAAATGTAGGTAAACAAATTTGTTGAAAGAAGGGTACTTACTTAAGTGAACAATGTTCTGATATCAATAACTTTATTTTTGTATCAAAAGTTTATTTAGCTCCTTTTGGAATTAAGCTCTCATTTTGTCTCCACGTTCTTCCCTTTTTTTATACTAAAACAATTGTGCTCTTGACTACCCACGAGCACAGAATTACAATTGTTGGTCTTCTAGCTCTCTAATATTTGTTTAGGTGCCACAAAGTGTAATTGATCACCACAGGAGGTAGGGTTATGCTCCCTATTTATTTAAAACCTTTTTCCGCGTTGAAGTTCTTTGGCGAATATCATCCAACGACAATGAAAACGCCAACGAATGTCTATTCAATTAATATATCATTCAATGTACCATAGCTTCTAATGATATAACCCATCACTAATTACGTCTCCATTAAGAAATTATTTAGACATGATACAAGAATGTTAGAATAACCATCCCTATACTATTGCTTTTTGAACTGCTTACACTTTACGCTCCTAGACTGAGGGCCATGATTTGTGCAAATGGACCCTCAGATATTTATTTTACTGTCAGCCTTCACTAATCCATAAATTAGCAAGTCCTTTCTTGTCTCAGGTATTCACATTAACAATTAATTAACTCACAACTCTTCCAATAGTCATTTCCATCACTTTGATCCAATACTTCCTTTTTCAGCGAGATTACAGAGCTTGAAAAGATACATCTATAACAACTTAGATTCTAAACTCCTTACAACATCCACAGAAGTAAAAGATTGTCTTATTATAATCCTTGTTATTATTATTATTATAACTTATACCGCGCTTTTCCCACAAAGCCCTAAGCGCTTAGTTTGCAGGCACAAACCCTGGTCAGTCGTAAACGGGAGTCTGCACTATAAGACTACCATAGGCCATGTACTATAGCTGCTCCTGACACACAACCAGTAGGTAGCTGGGCTAGGCTTCTCTCAAGGCACAATGATTTGTTGATAAAGCGTCAAATTACGGTCTGTGCCTGCAGACTACTAAGCGCTCACAGTAAACGAAACATACATACAAATACCACTAAATAAGGAAAAACAACTTAAACTACGAGTTGCAAAGAAGATGCGTTTTAAAGGCCTTTCTGAAGGTAATAACTGATGAAGACTGTCTAATTCGAAGTGGTTGAAGATTTTAGGAATTTCAAGCAGATACAGTAAATGTCCTATCACCGGGTAATGTTCATTTTAATTAACTGAATACGTGAGATCGAGAGGATCACTGGCTGATTTCAATGCCTTGGTAGGTGTACATAATTTCAAACAAGTATATTGTGGAGTTTGATTATTGAGTCTTTTCTAGACAAATAAGAGTAATTAAGAAATTAATGTTTGTTTCAAAAGAAGCCAATGTAATGAGCTTAGGAGTGACTGAGATGGATGGTCCCTAGAAACCCGAAATATACACAGGGCTTCCCAATTTTGTAGCCGTTGCACACGATCCAATTTAGTCGAGGGAATGGTATAGAGAGGAGTTTACTAAAATAATCAATGCGGAATAGAACTAATGAAACGTACAGAATCATGACAGGCAGACTGGTCAATTAACTTTTTGATTCTAGCAATATTCAACAAATACAACGTAAACCTCCTACAGAAATGAGAAATATGGTGAGATATCGAAATACAAGAATCAAATACAACACCAAGGTTTATTATTGTTTTTGAATGGCCAATGAGTGTGCCAACAAAATACAACTGAACATTTGGAAGACTGCATAGAGGGTGATCGGAAGGAACAACAACAAATTCAGTCTTTGTCTACTCCCATATATTGCCTAATATCTGAAATACAACTCTGAAGTTTGACAGGTGCGTGAGAAAGATTTCCTGGGGTCTTAGGATTAAGGGACACATATTGGTGTTGGTGGTGGTTATTTTACCTGACTGCTAAGAAATCATCATAAATGCATGTAAGTAAGCAACCAGACAACCGACGGCTTTAGGTCCTCTCCGAGGGACCTTGTAATGAGGGTTAATGCCTTACCAAAGGGGACTAGCGCATCGACTTGGTTTCGAACCCGAGTCACCGAATTACGAGACCACTGCTCTACCGACTGAGCTATCGCGCCTCCTCTATATTACTCTATGTCATCAGCAAAAAGATGATAATTGATATAATGATGTCGGACGATATCTCCAATAGGAAGGGTATAGATTATGGGCCACTGGGGGAATCCATATTAGAAGGTTGTGGGATTTGACAATTTGCCAGAATTGTCAGCTCGGGAAGACCGTCCGGAGAGGTATGACTGAAACCAGGACAAAATTGTTGACCTAACACATTAAACAAATATAAATGGGATATAAATATGTAATGATCAATCGTATCGAATGCGACTGAAATATGTAACAGTGCCATAAGAACTACCTAGTTTGAATCAAGAGCAAACATTATGTCGATTTTACTTTTATATCAGAGCTACTCGGTAGTGTGACTTGGCCTATATGCAGATTGAAAGGAATGGAAAGGATTAATATAATATTCTGCAATAATGATTGTAGTGGTACCTGGAATTGGGCAAAACATTGACCTCAAGGGGGCGCTATAGCAATAGAAGAGTTGGGGTAATTGATCATTTGTATGGTTTATTAGTGTGACTTTGTATACATCTACAGTTGAATATAATTATTTATGTCCTCGATAGTATGCCAGGAACGGGTAAATAACCCCTGGACTTGAAGTTCTGCATTAGATTTACAGGTGTTTATTTCCGATAAACACGTTAGACATTATATACATCCTGTTTTGTAATTGGTTGTCTTCTGTATGAGGATGTGTTGCTGAATTCTCTATAGATCTTTAGGGCCGCCTAGCCTCTGAGAGAATAGTTAATATACAATTCCATAACATAAATAATCTTCCTTTAAATTACTGGAGCTTCGGCTGAATTTGTAGCGACGTTATCAATAATTAAGTGGACTTCAAAAGTATTTCCGAGCCTGTTTCGTGTTCATTTTGTTTCTCATCTCGTATTCACCGACCCATTATATTATAGAACACTAGTGAACTAACAAACAATTATGATTTCCTCTTGAACTGGAATGTCATATACACATACATGTACGAACAGTTCATATTCTATCTAATTAACAAACAATAGTTTACTACTTTAATGTGGGAGTGTCGTGGTCGAGTGGTTTAAGGCGCTTGACTGGAGATGCGAAGGTCGATGGTTCGATTCCCGACACTGCGCGAATATCCCTTGGCAAGATATTTACCTGCACTTGCTACTCTTCACCCAGGTGTTAAATGGGTCAAGTAACGCTTGGCTGGAATGCTCCCCAGGGAGTCGAGAATGTGCACATAATGTGTGCGGGCAAGCACTGAATCCAATGACCGGGGTAATAGTATATGTGTAAAGCGCTTAGAGACATTGTATTAAGCGCTATATACAAGCTAAATATTATTAATATTAAATAATATTAAATATATATTCATGTTATGGTAACATTACATTAACTTGGGAGTGTAAGAGAAAGAGTAAACACTACAGAGAGAGAGAGAGAGAGGGAGAGAGAGAGAGAGATGGGGTGTATATTTAAGGAGAACAAAACAGAGCAATAATAACATGAGTTCCATATACTAGTACCATATGCATAATTATTGATCCTAACGAAGATAGTTTTTGGGTTACTGTAAGTGTATTTGAGTTAGCCAACCAAAAGGTTAAAGCGCAATCTTTGGCGACAGACTTTGAGTTTCAAATACAAACAAATTTATGAATATCTGCAACATCTTTATAGCTGCAGAAAACTTATTGACTAAAAGGAGGCAATAAGGTCATTTGAGACAGGTGCCCATGAATAAGAATTTAAGTTTAATAATATATAGAAATGTGAAGACTGTTTAGGAAACACAAATAAAGAAATAGTCATGTTTTAAAAGTAAAGGGCATGGTTTGGTAGAATACCCATGGGTCACGCCACACATAGGAGCATCACTATCCTGGCTGTGTAGTAAAAGCTGTGCTTTTGATTCTCAACATTTCAAACACCACTGTACAAAACTCAACCGATTTCACTCAAAATCGGTACTTTAGTGACAATTGATGACACCTAAATAGCAGTAAAATACTTTTTTTTTAACTTACTGATGTTAAAAAGAATAATTTAAAAATTCAAATTGTAAGTCTAGTGTCAAACTTTGCTTACAGCTGCATCGACATGACTGTGTGCAATCTATGCAATATTGTGTGGTGTGTATATTTGAGTATAGGTCTAATAATACCTGCCTCACAGCAAGCATGCAGTGCTAGAGGTCAATACGCATTAGCATTGACTCTCTATGCTTTGCTGGAGTGGGTCACGCCCTAATTTGGATAATGAACTTATAGTAGATTATAGCATATATGGCTTGTTACTGTACGATAATCCACGCTTTGAATTAATGCCCATTTTTTAATGTCGTTTGTTTCTCACAGTTTTCACGGAGTGAAAGGAATGAAGCTGCGCTCATAAGGTTAATAGCTAAACAAGAATAAAAGAAACACTCCCTTAAAAGCATTGTCAACTTGTTGTTTTTGATTGGCTGCAGTAATAGTTACTGATGCATGACGTAATCTAGGTGCCAAAGAAGACGACAGACTTGAGGCATGGCTGATCGTTAACGAAACGGAGTTAAGTCTTTTGTCAACTCTAGGTGCCACAGAACTTGAAAGAAGACGAAAGACTTGATGCATGGCTGAGCCTGAACGTCAACGAAAACGGAGTTAAGTCTTTTGTCAACTATGTTTCTTAAAACGTCAGGCAGCCAGTGATAACGAATTCTTTTTTAAAATCAAATTATGGAAATACAAGCATTACTTTAAACAAACAGAACTTTATCATTCTTGGCTCATTTTTTCTGATTAAGGTGTCATATGAAATGGCAAAAAATGAACTTTCTAGAAATGTGCTTTTTCCTTTGAAATTCAGATACTACTCGACAAATGACTTTTTGTTTTCCTCTCTTCAAATTGTTTTTAATCATTCATGCGTGAAATATGCATCATATGAGTTGCATCAAATGAAAGAGGGGGATCTAAGCTTACCAAATATGTGTCATTTATTAATTATAATGGTGATTAAATTATGATAAAAAATCGATAATTCTCGGTTTCATTTTTTCTTGGAAGCACCCTATATATTTAAAAATGAAGCATGCTTACCCGTTCCGCTACTGATACCCAGAGACGACATGCATGAAATCCTCGTCCTTTTATGAAATATATATTCTCAATGATGTTTGGGAACTCCTCGCTCGCCCATTGATTGTACAGTTCGATCTTTCCTGACTTCTGTTCGAAAACGTCGTAGCACCATTTGTAATGGCCATGGTTGCGAGAAATTGAAGCTAAAGACATTGCAATTTATTAAGGACCTCCAGAAGGCAGTATTGCATTGGGTTGAGTAATGGAGAAGTGAGCTATCCTTCGGTGCGTACACCTCCTTTATGGCCCGGTCCCACTGGCCGATGGACACAAAACGTATGCATAAAGGACACAGCGGACGAGCAAAATTTCGGGGGGTGGCTCCATCCGTGTTCATCCGCTCCAGAAATGGACAAAATTGGCGAAAATTGGCGAAAACAGAACGGAAAATAACGGACGTGGGTAGTATGTAGCGGGGATGTTAAACGGATGTTCATCGGAAGCCTAGCGGATGAAAGCGGATGGAAGTGGATGACAGCTTTGAATACTTTATATACGAGATGCATACGCTTACATCCTTTCTATTTCCGTGCTACTAAAGATGTATATACGTTCCATGTACCTTATCTTTCCTTCCTCTTTCCGTTTTCAGCTGCAGCTGATGTGAGTTGCGAGGATGCCCAGAGGATGCAGAGAGGATACAGCGGACGTTTAACGGATGATAACGGACATAGAACGTTTGTTGGCAGTATTTGTCGCGGATTTACGTCGTACACGGCATAAGTTCATCCGTTCTAAAAGTTTTGTGCAGCTCAAAACTTTTTGCGCGGATGAAATCACAGTGGACGGATGCTCGACGGATAGAGCGTATGAAACACGTATGCAATTAGTACACAACGGATGCTTAGCGTTTTCCAACGGATGGCAAGATTTGTTTACGTTTTACATCCTCTTTGCTTCCGTAAGTGCAGTGGGACCGGGCCTTTAGGTGTTTTGTAGAGGAGTATTCAACCTTATAAGATATACAATACACTTCAGAGAAACGCCCTTAACCGTAATAAGGCCGGGCTATTTGAAGTCTTACTACGGCCGGGGGGAAGGGGGGGGCATTATGGCCCCCCCCCCCCCTAAGATCTCGGCCGTGAAACGGCCGATCTCCGCGAAAATTTGCACGCATGTCAAGTGAAGTGTATAGAACAATATGAAAATTTCAATTTTTTGAAAAAAATCACTAATTTGCATATTTATGGTAATTTATGCAAATAACGTCATAAAATCACATTTTTACCCATAAATCATATATTATTCATATTTAAGCATTCTTTTTCACTACATATATTCATTAGACCATTTGGAACAATAATACGACAACAAAAATTGGAAGAGCCAGCTTATTCCTTATGTTATCTCTTGTTTTCATAATTTCTTATGTATTTCATTGTTTTTTTAACTTATTTATGTTATTGTTTTTTTTTTCTTTTTCATTTCTTCCTACAATTCAACTATTTTGACTCCCAAAACAACCACCTAAACTTTAAACAAGACCCAATAACCAATGTTTGATCTATTTTTAGGAAAAATGACATTTCCATATATTTGTACACAAATCACAAAAATGAGCGATTTTCGGGCTGACATGCAAAGAAAAAAGGTCACGTGACCTTGTAACTATAGGTCCGATTTTTTTTTTTTTTTTTTTAAAGATGCGCAAGACTCTAAAGAAAAAAGTCAGCGAGCGGCGAAGCGCCATCCATATGCGTTCTCGAACAATCAGAAAAATCGTGGAGGGGGGGGGGGCATAATGGCCCCCCCCCCCGGCCTTATTAGGGTTAAGTTAAAGATCATTACCAATCGAGGTAAGCCTGTGTTCATAAAGCATGACAATATTAAATGGGCGGGGCGCCTCGAACCCGAAGTCATGTTCAAGGCTTTAGGTACAGCTGTGCCTTTTAAGGATATAGCCGGCATTCAAAAGATCGTAGGGCTATATATAGATATATACACTTAAGCTAATAGGATCAAACTTATAACTCAAGGCCTCAAAATTCGGGGCTCTGTGGTGCAAGTTTTTGATAGAAATCCCTTCGTAACATATGATAATGAGAATACGACTCGGATAATAATCAAAGACATTCCACTATCGGTACATTAAAGTATCATTAATGGGAAGTTGGAAAACAATAAATGCAAGGTACACGGGCTTATACAGTAGCTGAGAGTAATTGGTAAACTAACACAGTGTACGACAGGGGGTAGAGTGGTTTTTTGTAGACCTCCCAAATCAACCCCTCCCAATATTTATGAGGTTCCATACCTTCAGAGCTAGAGTTTTTCATTTTGGGAAAGATAATGAGTCGCAGGGCCCCGTATGCTCAAATTGCCTCCAGGATGGCCATCGCAAGTCGCATTGCACGAATGAAAAGGTATGCCTGTGACCGCGCCGTTTGTCCTACCAGTTTCGTTTGTCCGTCGGACATAATATGCGGGTTTTCTGCTCGCACGGATCGTCCGTGACTCGCACGGATCGTCCGAGGGATAAGAAAGGAAAGGAATAAGAAAGGAAAGGAAAGAAAAAAGAAAGGAAAGTAAAAAGTAAAGAAAGAAGGGCTAACAACACGAGTTAGAAGAAGACCCATCAGGGCACTCACTTATCCGTAACAGGAGGAAAAATACACGGGGACTCGGGGTGAATTAGCCCCCGAAATGCCAAAAAGAGCCCCCGAAAGTCATAAAAAGTAACCCCCGAAATGTTTAAAGTATTTTTTCTCTGATCCGTATATAGGACAAGGCCCTGGGGCAGCTAGCCATACTCCGATATTTGGGTCGTTTTCCGATCAGAACTAGCCCTAACTATCATTCCAGGATTTTTTGTTTCAGAACCTAAGGCAAAGTTACCCAATTAAAAAAGTAGACTTCATTGAACTGTAATAAGGCTTAGGAACCGGGGGGAGGGGGATTGGGGGACACAGCCCCCCCCCCAAAAAAAAAAAAAAATTGGGGGGGGGGGGGGGGGGGCTCAGAGATCATTGAGCCCCCCCAAAAAAAAAAAAAAAAAATTCTTTTGGTGGGGCTTAGATATCATTGAGTCCTTAGGGGCTAAGATACCATTGAGCCCCCAATATTTTAAGTGGGGCTCAGATATCATTGAGCCGCCCTCCTCCCCAATGATTATATTCTAGGCATGAAACTCATGTATACCTATAATCTACAGACGTACCATTCAAATATAAACATTTTATAAATATTTACTTAGGGAGGAGGGAGGGGGGCTCAGACATCGGATCTCGCATATCATTGACCCCAAAAATATATTTGGTGGATCTCGGATATCATTTAAACCCCCAAATATTTTGGAGGGACTCTGATATCATTGAGCCCCCCCCCCCCATATGTTGGTGGGGCTCAGATATCATAAGCCCCCCCCCCCTCAAGTGTTTTTGGTGGGGCTCGGATAACATCACGGAGCCCCCCGATATTTGTGTGGGGCTCAGATAACATCACGGAGCCCCCCGATATTTTTGAGGGGCACGGATATCATTGAGCCACCCCCAAAAAAAAAAATATTTCGGCCGGGCTCGGTTATCATGATATCCCCAATATTTTGTTCGTGCTGATGAGTTGAGGGAAGTGTATGCCGGAGATATTGACTTTGTAGCATTAACTCGGCAGCTAACAAGCCTCCAAGACGTGTGTGACGATGAGAATAAACCTATCAAATATACATTAAAACAATCTGTGAGATTTTCAACAACAGTCCATAACAGTCTATAAGAGATCATTCTCAGAGGTGCACATCCTTCTTCTCATTTACCTTACAATCCCGGTTACAACGGCAAATTGCGAGAGAACATTCTCTGTCTTGAAACAGATCAAAACTTCTCTGATAAGTACAATGACCCAAAGAAAGCTCAACCAAAGCTTAATATTACACATATATAAATCTCGTAAAGATAAACTGAACTTGAAAACTATTGCCCAAACTTTGTTTCCAGGAACACAAGAAGACAAAACTTCTTTGGCACATTTGTCTGAGGATGCATGAAAAGAAGAAAAGTCTGACATTTTTCGCCGCGATGACATAGACGAGGAACAAAGAATTTATTTTCAGGTGCAAATTAAAGACAAAGAAGGATCTCAAAATTATATTTTTGGGTGGTGCCACATTTCAGTTTTTAAATATGTCCGATTATAGGCATGTGTGACAATACAAGTTTTGTTTTTCACGTTCCTGGGGTATTATTTTTTCCAAAGGTGTTAAATGTGTGTTTTGTCATACTTAATAAAATAAACTGAATATCTTATAATTCAACGATTTCTTCAAGTAGACCTACTTTTATTAATTTCTTCAACTGCTTAAAAGTAAGGCTACAAATGCTTTGTTATTGTAGAGCTGTAGTGTGAACAGGCTACTTAGTAATTCACATTTATAGATTGGTGCACATCATTATGCTTGATCATCCTCTCCTATCTGTTTGTTTTCATTCCTCTGTTAGTCATCCTTTATTTGCTACCTATGATATTTGAATATTCATTATTTCCTTTTATTATATAAATGATCATGTAAATCCCTATATATGCAAAATAAACCCTGGAGGTTTAGAGTTGTAAAGCCCATGGCAGTTCAACACACGCAATCATTAAATAAGGGTGTCTTCATCGAAGTGTCTCTGTAAGTTTAAAACCACGCCCTGTGCCTACCCGCTCAGGCCACTCTACATTCAGGGGCGTCGCTAAAGGGGGGGGGGGGGGGGTGTGGGGTTGAAGTCGGTGGTATTTTTTTATGTCGGTCGGCCAGCAATTTTTTACCCTTAGAACCGTGACTTTTTATCGGACAAAGAAACATTTTTGAAAATTCAGACAATGATTTAGAGTCGGTTCAATGAATCGTCTTCTTTTTCTAATAATTTAATGAAACGTCCCCTCCCCCACCTAGGGAGCGCTTTAAGTGATTCGCTTGCTCAATACCGCCCCTCCCTAAAATAAGATCCTAGCTACGCGCCTGCATTAAAATATATAGCTATGATGCTTACTAAAATGACGAAATAATTTGTATATTTATGTCTTCGACGAAAATGATCATTTGCGCATAACAATTTAGCCTTTGGCCCCGGATTTATAGGGTTAAATTTGTAGATATTGGAACATTTCATTTTGTCGGTAATTAATTGGTGGCTTGTTTTGTCGGGAATCGTTGGCCTCTATAACCCCCCCCCCCCCCCCCCCCCCCACTGAAAAAGGACTAGCGACGCAACTGACGACACATCACGCCTATACTTGCGTTTTGTGAGAGGCTCAAGTATCCGGGCCAGCTATTTATAGTTGAGTAAGTTTTTAAGAAAAACAAAAACGAGTACTCGCTCTCCAATCGTATTGGTTATTGGGGAATTTCGAATGTC
>JAVYIG010007203.1:0-105633 GCA_035222895.1 Strongylocentrotus droebachiensis | reverse complement strand
AACAAGGTTGGTGCCATTATTGTTTTTAAGAGGATTGGCCATCCTATATAACTATCGAGCTAGATTTCAATGATAGCAAAACAAATGCAAGAAACAAATCGTTGAACGTTGTGGAAAGTCTGACGAAAGGATAAGAAAGTTATGACAAGGCTTCTACCATGGTCAATGAATTCGATAAGCGGGGGGGGGGGGGGGGGGGGGGGGAGGGTGGCACTGATCTTGTCTAAAAATATATGTAGAATTATAACGCTGCTGATTAGGGGAAGGCGTGAGAGGGCGTCCTACTAGCTCTTTTTCGTTCTGTTCCCCTTCAAGTTCAACTTCCATTATTCTCTTTATATTAATTTGTTTTTGTTTTGTTGTTGTTGTTGTTGTTGTTGTTTTTTTTTTTTTGAGGGGGCTCTATTTGTTCATCTATCTTTTGCGCAAATCGAGGGGGGGGGGGGGGGGGTCGAACCCCATGCTATTTCTTGAATGGAGGCCTAATTTGTTCATGTATCTATAAACTGTTAGCTTTGAATATGCCGTGCATTTCTCATTTTAACATTTCTCATGCCCCCCACCCCCTCTCTCTCTCTCTCTCTCTCTCTCTCTTTCAATCATTTTTCACAGGTGATAGTACACGAATGGGGCCACTTCAGATGGGGTCTCTTCGACGAGTATCCCCGGTACGACAGCTTCTATCAAGATCTTGAGACCGGGAACGTTGAAGCAACAAGATGTGTCCGATCCATTCCTGGTAAGTTCATTTTTCGGGTAACCGATTTGTATCTTTTCACAAAATAAAATGGCGGCTTTGGCAATGATGCCCTCATAATTGCGAACATTAGGTTCAGGCAAGAATCAATGTTTTTTTTTTAATCGCCAAGACATCAAGACATTACCTTGAGAAAATATGACTGCAAATTGAAATATAAAATGCGTACCAGATAATATTTTGGAGCTGAAAATTCGCAGCAAGGCTAAAAATGTGTTGTTCCTTAGCAGGTTTTCAAATAGTTAATTGAATCAAATACATTTGAAAAGGAGGCATGGTGGATCAGCAGTTCCAGAGGGGGGGGGGGGGGGGGGGGGGGTTCTTGTTATTGTGTACTTATTAAGGCCATTGATTAGGAAAGGGTTCCCAATCCGGTTCGAGATAAGCACAATTATGACGAACACTGCTTCGTTAGGCGAGCAACAAAAACCCCAAAAGAATAGACGCCATATTGGGACTAACTGATACCAAGTTGGCCCAATTCTGTGTATAGATGGCTCTGAAAGGCCTCACGTACCCCTTTGAATCCGACAATCGACGTAGGCATTGCAACAGCACTCAAACACGTTATCACATCGTTAAAATACCGCGTTAATCAGAACCGGGTTTGCTTAAATCATTATCAGGTGTGGTATTGGTTTAATGGTATAACAGCAAATAGACTTCATTAACTGTATCTCCCAGTACTATCACTTTATCAGTCTCTCCAATATTTTTCTATCGACGTTGGAACATGTGGATAACGATATGTAAATAAATACCTACTTTGGAATAAATACAATAAAAATATGTATTTTAAAAGTTTAATTCATTGATATTCCATTGCACCTAAGATATATAATTATAACGGCACTAACAGTTATATAACGTTGTTTATTTCGTGGATACGGGCTATTCTTTTAAAACACCTGTGATTATTGTACGGAGAAGAACGCATTTATATTCCATGCATAATCAATCAATGAATTAAAAAGATACATAGATTTATATGAAATGGAGTCATTTAGGCCTATTAGTATTAAGTATTGAACATCTGAAAAATTGTACGGTTAATAACAATTAACTTCATCTGAGTTGATAGCGTTGTCAATCCTATTAGGAGACCCAGGAAGTAACGTCAAAAATTCTTTGTTTTAAAGATCCAACATAATCAATGATAATCTCATTTCTTTCTCTCTCTCTCTCTCTCTCTCTCTCTCTCTCTGTTTCTCTCTCTCTCTCTCTCTCTCTCTCTCTCTCTCTCTGTCTCTCTCTCTTTATAGGTGAGATACGGAATATCCGAACGGGTAAGCCATGCGGAGTAGATGATTATAATAGCGATGGACTGCCCGACTCGTCAACGTGTGTATTCATTGACGATATGGAAGCGAAGACGTACAGTGCGTCCATCATGTATAAGCAATATCTTTCCAATGTAAGTTGTCCTTTAAATCTTTGCATTGTTTTGAACGTGGTTACACACTTTGGTCAGTAAAAGAAATTGGTACTATTTATTATTATTATTATTAAAATTGTCTGAAAATCATTATGTAATACAGTAATGTAATTCAATGAAATCTAATCCCCCGTAGTATTAGTTTTGCATAATTCAAAAGCAGGAGCCATTTCGAAATAATAATTTATTTATTTCATTTTTAAAATGTAGTTATATTTTTGTTATTTTTGCAATTATTCAATGATTTATTCATGATTATTAATTTCATATTATTTCATTGCCAGAAAAAACAATCTTGCCCGACAATAACAACGAATACAAGAAAAAGAAGTACAATAAAACGTCTAAGTACCTGTATTAGTTAGTACTTTTCCCGATATATTTATTCTTTTTGAATGTGTACCGCGATACCATAAGACACGCCGGCCCAGACATCTGGAACTCTCTGTCCATTGTAATAAGAAACCTTAGGACATTGTATTCATTTAAGAAGGCAGTTAAAGCTATGTTATTGTCTAAGTATTGATCCTGTCGTGTGTAATTGTACTATATTCATGTTCGTGTGTACATTGACTGTATATTCAACAATAATGTTTAATCGTCCATGACCTAGTATCGTTTAGCCATTCATGAATGAAACTGCATTCAATCAGCAGATGTACGAGATTTATTGTATTATTACCAACGCTCCTTCTCTTCCCTTTCCTTTTCTTCTTTGCAAGTCAGTCTTTTCTATTTTGTATTTTGTTATTGTTGTTGTATCTAAGTTGAGGGCTGCGGGCACGTCAAGCTACTTTGCTTATTTCTGTAGCCCTCCTGCATCTAATGTATGTTAATTATGCATTTAATATATTTGTTTAAATTCGTCTATTATCTGTATAAAATTATATACAATTAACATATTGTATCAAACCATATTATGTTCATGAAAATGTATGATGAAAAAAGAAAAAAGATGCAGAAACCAATAAATCAAATCAAATCAAATCAATACTCATTGGCAGTTATCCAACTGCGTCCTCTTGTGGTTATGCTGTACAAATATATATTTCCCTTTATTGTTATACATTTTTTGTCACTGTTTTTTGTAACATTTAATAATCGTATGTATTTATATTATATCATTGACATTGCATCAATCCTTAGTCAGACAAGGCCATCTATAGAAATGTGTCATTTGCATTTCGATTAAATATCCGTCTTTTTCTTTGTTTTACTTTACAGAATGAACAGTTTTGCGATGATCCCACCCGCCCCGGTATACCAGATACAGTCGCACACAATCCTATGGCACCTAACGAACAAAACAACAAGTGTCAGCAGCGAAGTTCATGGGAGGTTGGCATTTTAAGCATACCATTTTTATACTGAGCATTTAGGCAAATTAAAACAATTCTGCAATACCGGAAAACGACTTTCTAGTCCACTGCTATTTTGTTAAAGGATATGACTGAAAAACGACGGAACTGTTCTTATTTTAATTGACATCAGGGGTATCTCTAGATATATAGGAGTTGCAAATTGTTTGAATATCCCTGTAAGTAAATCTTCAATTTTTTTATTTGATTGTATATTGTATTTAAATAGACTGTTTCTTTCAGTTGCTCTGGGTGTATATCTTCTATAACCGCTGTCGGGAAAAGCAGAGGAAAATTGTCAGCATTGATGACGAGAAATAAAACTTACGTAAATATTCGGTTTTGAGGTGGAGTGGTGGTGGGCTGGGTGTAATATATAAAAGCATCGTTACATTTTACTGCAAATTGTGTATGATAGCCCCAGACCTCAACCTATGATATTGGGGAGGGGGGGGGGGGGGGGGGGGGTGCAAAATATGCAAATAATACATTGATCTTATAGAAATGAAGCCTTCAACTTAACTATGATAGACAAACAGGGTTTTTCTTAGTCACAATTAAAAAATATCGTTGTTGGGCATACTTCATTTTATATATCAAACGAGAATCTTTTCAAAATCGTATGAACGCTTTACAGGTACTGCGTGCGCATCCAGATTTTGAGGACACAGATAGTCTCGATCCCAAACCCGTTCGTAGCACAGACCCTGAGTTCATCATAGTACGACAGAAACTGCAGACTACGACTGTCCTTGTTCTCGACATATCGGGTAGTATGGAAGGAGAACGACTGGTGCTCCTCCAACAGGTTGGTATTATTTTAATCGTAAAAGAAATAGCCACCACGTGTTTTTAAAGGGGGTGCAGCATGGCGAATACTGGTTGACGCCATATACGACTTCTTTTGGACAACTGCACGTAAATGAATGGACTTGATTAACGGTCAGCGCGCTAGCGTTCTGTTTCATCACGCTTCGGTTTCGCGTATGTTGCGCGCATGTGAATACTGCGGTCACGTCGTCCGTAGTCGTATTATACCCATTGGCCTCGAGTCAGACCGAGGGAAAGACGCGTAGTCTCTTCATGCTGCACCACCTTTAAAGGATAATTCTATTATATTTGAAACCCAGGGTTCTGTCACTGTGAAATTAAGTGTAATTATAATAATAGCCACATCGTATAGCGCTTAATACTATTATTGAATTGGATTGAATTGCGAATCCGCAAATAATAGTGCACACGCTCCGCTCCCTTGGAAGTATTCCGACCAGGAGCCATTTTAAAAGGTCGCACACATGCCAATCCAACACACTAACGTTTGCATCCTACCGGATACCCATTTTAACACCTGGGTGGAGAGTGGCAAATATAGAATTAGTGCCGTGGTTGGACTCGAATGTGGTCCACATTTCGGTGACGTATATACTATACCACTACACTTCTAAGGCCTTTTAGATAGTAATATTGACCCTCGCCCTTTCTTCCTGATCGTTTGCAGGCTTCGGCGAACATCATTGAGAACATTCTCCCCATCGGATCACGTCTCGGCATCATCGCCTTCAGCGAGTACGCCACCGTTCGCCACAACATCGTCGAGATCGACTCGCAGGACACGCGACGGTCTTTGTTGAACAGCCTGCCAAGGAAAGCGGACGGGAGAACGAGCATCGGTAGAGGTACGGATCACCCTCATGCTCGTTGCACCATGATGCGTCATTAAACCGACTCGTAGGCTTGCGCCAGCGCCCAACTTGACCTTTGACATGCCATCTAAGAGTGATATTAACACGATCTAAACAACTTTAAAAATAAAATAAAGTTAAATGTCAGTGTCTTGACACGAGGGTATTGAAATAAGTGTAGGCGTAGGTTTATTTTTCTCGCAACACCTTACTATCGTGTTTCTTATTGTACAAAAGTTGAATGCAAAATGATTGTCTAAAGAGCTTGGCAGGACATCTATTGAAAACCCAGCCGGACAACTCGCTCTAAAAAACAAACAAAAACCCTTAGAGATATGATAAATACCACCCACGGCAGTGACCCCGCCAATATTACCAGATTGTAATTCACTTGGGGGTAGTTATTTACCTAGGGTTAGTGGTCCAAATTAGTATACACTCTGATTATAATTTTTATGGAGACAAAATTGATCTCCACAATTTCCAATTATTTGGGTAAAGGTCCGGGGATACTTGTCCAGGATAAGTAGTTCTTCCCTGAGAAGTTGCCTGCAGCATGATTTGCTGAATGACGTTGTCCAGGGGGTAATTATCACATCGGTCGCCCGGATATCACTTCCTACGTTTACCTGTCTTTAAGGTGAATGCTCTTTGTAAATGATACAGTTATCAGTAAAAGCATAATAATAATGAATGTTTACACTTTCTTCTCATCAGGTGTTGAATTGGCAGTGCAAAAACTCCGTGAATACGAGAGTGACCCAGCCGGAAGTACTCTCATTGTGATCACCGATGGGGAACAGAACTCTCATCCGTACATCCAAGATGTCTTACAAAAGGTGAGATCGAAGAACTGTACAGTACTGCCAAAAATGAAAGAAGCTGTTTATTATTAAAAAAACCTATAATAGCACCCTTTTGACAAATGCATCATTGTACCTCGTATGGGTAACACAATAAAAACCAACACTTTGTTTTGTTGGCAATATATAAGTGCCTGACCTTTCCCGCCATTTTTTAATGGTCCCCATCCTCAATATAATATCTAATATCATTCAGTGCTTTTTGATAAATTATTAAACACGTAAATCAACACGACGGCCTTTCGAGGTTAATTCCAATACTCTAGTTGTTAACTTGTTTAAGTCTTTACAACTTACTGTTTAGCTTGTAGATCTTGTGCTTATGTCGTCAGTTTGACTATTCTTATGATTACATTCCGCAATACTTTGGTAAAATATTCTTGTGTTTTAAGGAAATTAGTATCTAAAGCCTATCTGCACTAGTTTGGCCGGGAGAGATTAGACCTCCCCGCATGGTCATTGATACGTGGTTATCCCATCAAATCAGCTCTCAATAAGAAAAAGGGGACCATGGAGGACCAATGGTCACCACTAAGGCATTGTAGGCTATATAGAGGGTGCAAGTAGCTACAAGTAGTGCAGACAGGATTTAAACAAAATTAGTATTTAACTGACCCGTTTTGAATTTAATGATGCCTTACAAACTGTCCCGCTGATTTCGGTATCACCCATAGACTGATAACCTGACCGTAAACACGGTAGCCGTTGGTGGGGAAGCAGACGGAGAGCTGGAACTTTTAGCTGTACACACCGGGGGTGATTCCTTCTCACACACCGACAAGTCCAGCGAAATCTATTTGTCTTTCTTCAAAGCGGCTGCCGCTCAAATGAGTAAGCAATTTGTAATTTTTTTTCATTGCATACTCACTTTGATACTCGAATTATCGGTATTCCTTACACTTTTGAATTTACACTTAATTTTCGGGGATTCACGATAGTGATCACTTCGTGTAGGAATTAAAATCCAGGCTCAAACTACTGGGACCGTTTCACCGTAGTAGGTCCATGGTTTCACAAAACCGTCATCATAAGTGTGTGTTATAGAATTAACATACGTTTCTACGGGATGTACACGAACTTAGACTTATGACGGGTTTCGAGAAACCAGCCCCCCAAATCCACTCTCAAAATAGTTATTTAACTCCTACCTTGTAGCGGATGCCACTATAATTTGGAGTGGTTTCCACTATAATTTGGAGTGGTTTTCAGTATAATTTAGAGTGTAATCAATTTCAAATGAAGGGATATGACTCTCCGGAGAGTGCATGTCCATTCATTTGCATTGAGAGAGGACTTTTTCGACTTTAATGCAAGTACAACAAAATATCCAACCATAGTTACTTTCATTTTGAAGAAATTACTTTACTTTTTCTTTCTAAAAAAACAAAAGACCTATCAAATGAGAGACATGGATGAAAAAATGCACATTTAGGCCTTTAACAAAATGATTATACAAAGAACACAAATCACATTTCACATAACGCTTCTTGTTTTTGTTTAAATCGGCTGCTTTAATATTCCTTTTTATAAACATATTCTACATGAGATCGAAGAGTTAAGTAAAAAGAAAAATATCCTCTACCCCCTTTTTCAATTGTTCCTGTCCTCCAAATAATCATGATATTCTCATGTTGGCTCAGTCAGTAGAGCGTCCGCCTCACAACCGGGAGGTCGTGGGTTCGAACCCAGGCCGCGTCATACCAAAAGACGTTAAAAGATGGGAGTTGTTGCTACCTTGTTTGGCGTTCAACAATAAGGGATAGAGCAACGTCGATCTGGCGCTGCTCAGTGGCTGCCGGGCTCACGACCAATTGGGCAAAAAGAATTTCCGTTTCGGTTTAACAAAATTTGGAGTGGACTATTATTATTTATATATTTATTTATATTTTCCTCGAGTTTTCTCCATCAACCTTCTCCTCTTTACTGCACAGCAAAACTTTTAGCCTTCGCTAACCTCCTATGATTTTTCTCAAAATGTCACTTTTACTTCTTGTCCTTTATTTGGGTATTTTGTTTTCCCTCAATGGTATGCTAATATATATATTTCTTTCTATAATTTATTTTGTAAAATAATTACACTCTATACGCTGTTAAATGGGTATTTCTTGAACCCTATATGGCTTACTTCAACATTATTTTACAGCGATAATGTAAAATTATATGAATAAATAAAAATCATATCAAAGTAATTTAATAACACTCCTTTCCGTTACATCTTATTACCATGTAGGTGGAGGAAAGAGTAAGTTGAACACAAGACTACTTGTTAGCCACATAGTATCGTTGCTATATTAGAATGTTTTAAAATTCCATAGCATAATTGTTTCGAGCCAGTAGTAGTGTTCGACTTTTGCACTGTCACACGTGCTTGCTCGCTTGTTTTAAAGCTAACTCTGATTTTCCTTTTCTTTCAATCTTAACAAAATATTTTGCAGTCGCATGAAAGATATAATTTTGCTCCTTGAGCGTTTTTTTATAACATTTATCGCACATTTTTATTTGTAGCTGTAGTATACTCTCTGAATAATCTCTGATCACTTGCAGACTAAATAACAAAATTGTTTATGAACACATCAGGATACATAACCAGAAACTCCATTGTAAAGCACTGCATGCCTTGCTTTGGTTTTCTTACTATTTTGCATTGTACTCGTACTTACGAATTAACAAAAAAATGCTGTATAAATTACTAAGTATGGATTAATTAATCCAACCAACAATAACAAGATATGTAATTGAATAGTTATTTTTTGGCTACAAGACCACCAGTGTAGAGTTATAAAGCAATACAAACACTATGCGGTTTTCTTTATTCTAATATGAATCAATTGACTAATAATGTTGAATGGGGCCTTAATTTCTTAAGCTAACGATTTTTTTTTTTTTAATAAAAAAAGGAAAAGAAAGACGCACTTTCAAATCGTCTGTTGATTTAATGCATTAATTAAAATCAATTGTAATGAGTAATACCCTATCAATATATTTTGTGTGTGATACTTTCATGCAAAATAATCATATTTAACACAAAAATTAATAATAATACAACATTTGGAGCGTCTCGTTTTCCTTTATTTTCCTTCACAATTTCTTTCTCTTGGGATTTCAGATGGAACTGCGATACAAAAATACTTTAGTCTTTTAACCGTGAAAAGCCATGCTAAGCAAAAAGCAAAAAGATTTCATGTCAACTCAGTGCTGTTACAATATGTAGAGATTTATATCATATTAGATCATTGGATACTTCTTGTCACACAGATGATGTCCATATGCTTTATTTCCATTATAAACTGTTTCGGCCAATGCAGAATGAAGCAAAAAGAAGTTGTTCTGGCGAACACAGAAGAAAGCATGAATAGAAATAAAAGGGTACTTTCTTCATAGTTTAAAAAATGCACCCTGACAATATTCTTGTACAATTGTATGATATCATTAGTGATTAAACCATGACTAAATCGTGAAAACCTATCCCATGCTTAGGTCAATCCCAGGTCACGGACACCGTCATCGACGCCGACTTCGTCTCCATCCCTCTACGAGAAACCTTCACCAACAAATTCCACCTGGACGACGCCCTCACCGGTGGTCTTAAGATTACCATCGCGTACATCTGGACCTTGAGGCCTGCCGATGTGTCCTTTCTGCTGGTCCGGCCAGACGGCCTGCCGTTCCATAATTCGAATTTGAGTCCTCCTCGTTTCACTACGGAACCTCGTTACAAGCAGATCAAGATCAATCTCGGCGCAGACGATGTTGTGGTAAGTATAGTCTATGGAGCATTCTGAGGAAAGGCTGTGGAGGGTCTAAAAGTAGTCTACATGGCGTCTTCGGGGAGACAGCTGGAGAGAATGCAGGAAAATTAAAAACGCACACTAAATGGAGGGGGAATTTCAATCTATATTTGCAGTAACAAGATTAATCTATCTATGAAATGCCGAAGAATTAAGGGACTTTGAATAAAATAATCTACAAAAAATATTACTGTAACATTTTATTGGTGGGTTAAATATGAGGGAAATGGAAATAAATCTGATTTTGAATAACATATATGGCGAGGAACGAGGAGAGGTGGACGATGAAAGGAAAGGGAAATGAAGAAAAAAAGGGATCAATAAAAAAAGAAAGACGAAGAATAAAAGAAAAATTAAATTATTAAACAGATGATGATAACTAAGTAGGGAACAAAAATCGAATATTCTGACTAAGAACTAAATTGAATTTATAATATGGCGATGAAATAAATAACAGTGACAATAGTGATCGTTTAGATTTAAAAAAACAACAACATTTAGGCCAAGAACTAGTAAAAGAATGTTACTATCTTTCACGAATTACTCAAAGATTTATTGAATATTTTGTTAGCACCAACGCTAAACATATCTTTTGATTCTGTTCCTCACAGGCCGGCGAATGGACATTAAACGTGACTAACCAAGGTTCGTTCCAAGACGATTTCAACATCGTCATCCAACCACGAGTCAAAGAAGGGACCACGCCCATAATAGCCACCGCCCAGTGGGCGGTGCCTTCTGTAACCCCGCCCAATCGACAGATCCTGTTTGTCTTTGTTCAACAAGGTGGGTCTATATGGGAGGGAAAAGGGTTCGAATACGAATTCCCAGATGTTCTAGTAATCGTTTTAAACAGTGGTTTTCCATTTTAAAGATCACAAACATAAAGCAAAGCTCACTGGAGGTGGCTTCGACACTGCCCCTCCACTTGCGTAGTAATTATACATCTAGGTTGGTCCTCTTTTACAACAAACGTAATTTAGTTAACGTTAATTCGTTGTATAATAATTATGAATTTAGTGACGTCAGGTGACAAGAGCCTTCAACCAAATACCAATACTGCATTCAGAATGTTTGATGCCCATCCAATAGTATCATGCTATAATAATTACGTATACAATTATGTATTATTATCGTTACATAGTTGACGCACCCGTAACGTAACAGAGTTAGAAGAACGGTACAATGGTCGGAGAGGAATACCCTTTCACTATTAAAGGTATAGACCAGTTTTGGATACGCCCCCTCTCAACAAAAATGAAATGGAAGCTCTCATTACCAATCGTGTGAAAGAATATGTTTTGACTAATACGTGATGATACACATTTTGTCGGAAAACCGCCTACTAATTGATATATTTGGTAAATTATTATATCTATCCGGACTGGATAGATATCGCTTAGTCCCATGTACATCTTTCTAAGTACAGTGATTGTAACTTTACCAAGACAGGGCCACATTTCTTATAATTTTGATGATTTCAGAACCTTGCAGTACACACCAATACATTTATGCTAGATGATCAACCTTTTCTGATCGATTCCACAACATTTCTTTCACAATGCAATCGCATGACCAGAACTGGTCTATACCTCTAAATAATATCACTGTATCGCTATTAATCTATACATTACTATCGTTACGTAGGTGACACACCCGTGACGGAGGCACTAGTTAAGGCTAAAGTGAGACTGAACACAAATGCTCAAGAGAATAACACCGTCACCATTGTGCCTCATGATGACGGCATCGGAGCGGATATTACAAAGGATGATGGGATATATTCGGCGTATTTCACGAGTTTCCTTGGAAAGGGGCGTCATGGTGTCGAGGTAACATACATTTAATTGAAATTTCTATAAAGAAAATGTTTATTTATGATAAAGGATGAAAACTTACTAGTTGGTATTTTAATTACTTCCGCTTCTTCCCAGAAGAGTTTCATAGTAGCAAAATAAAATGAAATGTTGCTCTTAGAATATTCCCATACTCCAAAGTCGAAATGCGACTGTAATATAATACACTTTTAGGACAAAACGGTGGAATACATGTGTGTGGACTTCCTTACACACTATCTCTGCTCAGTCCTTGCAGGTAATTGTGATTTTCACCAAGATTAATTTCTTTTATTTGTAAACTTCACAGTGCACAATAGTATATAACTGTTTTCTGTACTATATACTCTACCAACTCAATAAGCTCAGGACTTTTTCTTTCACAATGCATTCTAATGCAGGTGTGACATTGCTTTAAGTCATGTCTGGTATACCCCCATTCTAGGATGTTACCGTATTCAGGATATTTTTTTAATCATATTTGTTTTGTTGCTTTAGTGGTTACTTATCATCGACAAATTTGACTGTGCCAAACAATGATGATTCATTTTATTAACAATAATTTTGTTCTATCCCTCTCGCGTTTTTCTGCAGGTTCGCGTTAGTGCCTCCCACGAAACAAAGCTATCCAAAGGGGGTCTGGTCGGGTACGGTGCCGCGTCCAATCCCGCCTTTGCCTCAGAAGAACGGACCATAATCACCGAATACACGGGTGATTTTCAGCGAGAGATCACCGGCGGTAGCTTTGAATGCACCACAACTGACTGCGGGAACAGTAAGTATGCGCACTAGTGGATAGAGAAGGGGAAGGAGTTGGAGGGGGGAGGGAGGGAGGGAGGGAGGGAGGGGGAGGGAGGGGGGGGGGGGGGGAGGAGGAGGCGTGCCGCCTTTTGAAAGTCATAAGATGAGTTATTTTAGAATAAGTTATGAGAGCCAAAAGCTTTTTCAGTTTGCTCGAGATACAACTTGGAATCTAGCTGAATATTAAGGAAATGAAATCCCCTTTAACCAGAACAACACGAAACCAAAAATACACAACGCAGAAATTTATTTGAAGGATTTATTTGTCAAGGCATATGTACAGTTATTCTTTTCCACCCTGATAATTCTCTTCCTCACAAATTAAATCTTCCATCTTCTCATAAACTTTAAACATTTTAATAATGCGAAATACGCCTTTCTCGTCGTTTCTGCTTGCACATTTTAAATAACACGTCTAGTGTCTAGTTCAACACGTGTAATTGTAAAACTAAAGCTACCAATTTCCTCGTACGAAAAGAAACAAAAACTGTAACTTGTTCAAACATATATTGAATGATCATTAAATATTGTTTTGTTGTTGCAGGTTCTGTTGATCTTTACCCACCAAGCCGTATCCACGACTTGAGTGTAGCACGGGCACACGACGACTCTTTGGTTTTACGATTCAGCGCACCCGGGGATGATTTAACAGCCGGTTCTGGTGAGTATTTAACTCCTCTTATTTCTACAAACCGACTACAAACCGACTACAAACCAATTACAAACCTACAATACATCGATTCCAACCAGACAACAAACAGACTACAAACCTCTCGTTGATTGACTGTGGTATACACCAGTTTACAGTTGTGTGCACCATTTTAATACACCGCAGTTTACAGTTGTGTGCGCCATTTTAAACAAAGCCAATGACCTAGAGGTCATGTATTTATGCGTAAATTAAGATTGCGCCCATGCAATGACAATGACAATGACAATGACAATGACAATGACAATTTATTCTCATGTCACCCACATTGGGGTATTGGGGTATGCAAATTATGATAACATCACTGCCTGCGCGCTGCGCTGTGCGCTCACATCATAGTTTGCATGGGCGCAATCTTAATTTACGCACAAACCAAATGACCTCTAGGTCATTGGCTTTGTTTACTCACCATTTAAAATGGCGCCCATGTCTGCGCATGCGCACTGATACAACTGTAAACTGGTGTTTTGTATTTGGTCGAATGGGATACTGAGGCGATTCCTATTTAGGTCTGCATAACTAGGAGAGAGCTCGGGGAATAGTTCGGATTACGTCGGCTTAACTCGTAGCAAGTACTTGTAAATACGCTGTACTCAATCTTGTTCGGAACTTGTTCAAAGTGGTAGTGAATATTTAACGACTAATGCCGATCTATTCCGATCTATCCCGAGTTGGTTCCCTAGGGTTTTACAAGATGTGTCGACTGGTTTTATGTTACAGCTCGACATCAGCATTATTTAAAAAATATATAATTATATTTGTATAATATTTTGTCAATAATAATGTTTACCACTAAATTTTACTTGATACACCATCTCTTTTTTTAAATTTAAATTTTATTTGACATATTTATACAGGATAAAAAAGAAACAATCGAATCAGCAAAGCTTCCTTTCCAAAATTGTTCATTTTATATTAGGTTTTTTTAACCGACGTTAAAAAACTGCAGACAGATTGTCTCGAACGAATACTTGTATTTTATAATAAAGTGGTTATCCTTTTTCATTTTTTCCCAACAGCTTCAAAATACGAGATACGATATTCAGCAAACTTTACAGAAATGACTAAGGATTTCCAGTCGAGTAACATCGTCCCTAAACATTGGATTACCGACTTCTCACATCCCAGGAAAGCTGGTGCAGCGGAAAAGTTTACAATAAAATTATCAGAAAACACAGGTGAGGAGAAAATAGAAATGGGGGTGGATGGGAGGTGTATGTCGGGTCGATTGTATATGGGGAGAAAGAATTTAAATGCAAAATGATCTTTATGCAACCAACTGTGAAGATATATGATGAAACTAAGATGGAAAAGCAGATAGAGAGAGATGTAGAAATAGAGAGAAAGAGAGAGAGAGAGAGAGAGAGGGAGCTGACACTTGTTTGCAATAGACCATACAATACCAACATATGAGTTGCTATGTCAGACGTGCTGTAGCATCACCAGGAAAAGAAAGTTAGCGTGGAGGTAATGTATGAAAGAATGCAATTTTTTGTGAGCATATGCTGAGCTGGGGGAAGTTACATACCACTGTATCTTGTTAGCCCACTAATAATTGACAGATGATGTCACAAGATGAATGGGATCTGGAGCATTTCTTTAGGGAAGAGCTTAGCAGGTCTGAGAAAATTATTTCAAAAAAATATTTAATAAATCTATGAAATATATTTAGATGTTTGAATAAGAAACTATGAGTTGTATGCAGCCCTGCACATCAACATGAATCAACTTATATTTGAATGTCACCCAACCTTTAAGATGAAAATCGTATTGGGGGATCAAAGTTGCAGAAATAATTTTTTCTAAATTCTGCATCCACTTTGTTTCTTCTTTGCAGTCGGAACGACCCTAATTTTCGGCATCGTCGCCATCGACGAGGCAAACAATCAAGGCGAACGCTCGAATCTCGTCGTTTTACAGTCGACGCCAACCGTTTCAGCACAAAAGGGCTGGCCCCCGGGCGCCATCGCCGGCGTCGCGCTGTCGATGTTCATCATTCTTTTATGTATACTCGTCGTCGGCTTGGTGTATGTTTGGAGACGGAAACGAGCGCCATCAAAGAGCCCATGCAACGGCCATCATCCGGTTTCTGTATGACATGGAAGAGAGTATTCCCTTTAAAAGAAAACGAACAACCCGGCAGAAGTGGCTGGATAACGTCTACCCTTGCACTGTAATGCCAGACGATCAAGTAATATTTGACTCTCTCTGATAATGTCATGGACAGTAATATGATTAAATGACTTTGAACATCTCAATGTCATAGACATTATTCTATTGTTTAAAATTGTGACGTAAATTGCTTGTGGTAGCCGTGGAAACAAGTACTGTGAACTGTACGAGGATGTAAATTTGAGGGCAGCAGACAGGAGTGCGAGCTGAGAGACGGCTGCTACATGCCGTCTGTGATTTCTGAACGAATTGTTATATCATGCAGCATTATACAACATCTAGACATTTTCATGCTGATAACTTATTGGATGGAGTCTCGGAATGAAAAGATCGGTGTCAATATTAAAAGAAAAAACGATGATTAAAGAGTGAAGATCATCCTTACATTATTTATGCTCTGCAGTACAAAATGGATTTTGAATGAATGCCGATTACAACATTTGGGGCATGGAAACATCCAGACCTTGTCACTTGGACATTGAACTTTGATTTATAAGAAGCAGAAAATGGACCAATGAGAAGAGATCACAAAGACGTTGGCTTGGTTGACTGGACGTATGGAAATGGTTTCGAGTGATAATTCACAGACTTCATTGAGGCGTTAGTCTAAAAATTGTATTGGTCCTGGGGACTCGTGGCACTGCAGCTCCGTGGTCTGGCTAAATCCCATTAATTTTTAACTCAATGTTTCATATATCATATTAGGATGGGTTAGTAGTCGACAATCATTGTGATATCACTTGGTCAGAAAGCTGATCGCCTTTTTGGTGATATTCTATTCATAATCTAACACCCCGTTCTGAATTATTGTACTTTTGTGTGACGAATGTGACTAAAATACAACATTTTCTGTGTGTCCGCATTGTTCGAACGAGGGGACTGTTCATATGCCCTAATGTTTCCAATTCATACCCTTCGTCACATTATCTTGTAACAGTTAATTGTGTGGTACTATATAAAGACTTTGGGAATTACAAAATTGAATGATAACTTGTAACTTGGAACGTTTTGTCTAGTCCATTATTTATTCACTTTTATTATGTCAAAAATGAAAAACTATCATGCAGTATATGTTTTACTGCTAGTCGAAACAATTAAATATGATCTTGCTTTAGTTATTTAACATAACATTTTCCGCAAATTTGTGTACAATGTGGAGCAACAGCGTACTTTTGCTCTACCTATTTGTATCATTAAGATTATCATGCATTATGTGGGCTACTCTAAATCTTTCAATTATTGTTTTAAATGTTGGCATCTTTTCTGTATTACTTACTACATGGTGGTTGTTATTTACGGTGTGCTCAGTAAACATTTCACTTCTTTGCAGCTGTCTTTGTCAGTAATTTTTTTGGGGGGAGGGGGGAGGGGGCTAGGTCAAGGGTGCCGCCCGAGTAAAATCGAAAATCTCTTTAGTTTAGCTGGTCAGTTCTTGAGACGTTCCGGGGCCTCCTCTTTTAGACTTTTCAGACATTTTAGAATTTAGACAGATGAAATTTTCCCATATACCGTGGTGAAATCATTTGGCTTTTTTTAAAAATGATCTTAATTCATTTCGTGTGTTATTTGTATAAATGCTTTGAATGTATAGCGAGCAAGGTTGCATTTAGCTTGTCTTGCCAATTTGCCAAGCTAACGATAATTTTAGTGATTGTTTCAATGTTCATTATAATTATAATATTCAATTATCTTTACATGGCAATAATAAATATAAATACTTTACTTGAACAATTATCAAACTGTTTGCAGACGTGAATAATCATATATTCTTGTAAAAGTATTTATTAACTGATAAGAAAACATGACAACATCAAGCTTCATGCCTTAAAATAGTTCGTACACTTTTTCGTAACTTGGAAGTACTTAATTTCAGCGAGGCGATGTCAAAATAGTCACGACCATTTTACAGCTTCTCTTCTTTAGTATCATCAATTTAAAATCTAAATACCAATCATAATCAGAATTATAATTTTTTAAACATGAATACGTGCTGCTATGAATGCAAAATGTTTTTTGTTGACACTGTTGATTTTCCTTGTAATTATAACTAAATATAGCATACCCTCTAAAAGGGAATAATGCCAATCTTGTATGTGTATTTTTGAAGCCAAGTGTACAGGCTTTTTTGTATATTGTGTAATATGTTATGTCTTATTTATCTGCATTTTCAATGTCATTTTCCATGTTGGTGCTTTCAATCCTCGTATTTAATTCAAAAGAGTTTATTTCTTTGAGTAAGTTATATATCGCTGAAATAAATCATTTCAGAGTAGCACATGCTCAGTGTCCATTACTTACCATTATTGTTTCCAAATTATGTCGAATTCTTGCTCAGGGGGTAGCGTGAGTCCGGGTCGGGCAGTGTGTGTGCGCGCGCGTGTGTGTCCAAGGAGGGGGTGGTTGCCAAATTCATGTATGCGAAAGAACAAGGCCTTTCTTGAAGTGGAGAGTAAGAGAGGGGGACATAATTACATGCAGACAGAGATACAAAGAAAAAGGGAGAGAGACAGAAAGAAAGAGAAAGACAGAGAGCCAGAAAGAAAGAAAGAGAGAGAGAGAGAGGGGGGAAAAGATAAATTGGATTTATAGGGGAAGGTGATAAAACCCCTCCCTTACTCTCCCCTTCAAGAAATTATAAGATAGATTTATACATAACTTCCATGAGCCTGGCACCTATGAAATATTCATCAATGGGTGATACCTAATTGCAGATTGCATTAATAAGTTGTTGCAAGTAGAAAAAAACATTATTGTTTGTCCTATCTCTCTCTATCCTATCTCTCTCTCTCTCTCTCTCCCTCTCTCTCTCTCTCTCTCTCTCCCTCCCTCTCCCTCTTTCTACCGACCACTTTTACTTTAGATAAATCAGAATATTTATGAGTAGTTTAGAAATACGCGCCAGAAGCGAGATCAATGGCTTATACCTACGTATTGAGACTGCAGGTTGTTCTAAAGGCTGGGATTTTTAAAATAAGTTGTTTGAAATTTCGTGTGGTAATGTCAAAGGCTGGCTGTGGTAAGTCTGTATTTCTTGTGGTACCTGATGTTACCACACGGAATACCACAGGAATAACCAGTACCACAGGAACTCTTGAGGTAATACTAAACTCCTGTGGTATAATGTCAACGGCTGGCTGTGGTACTTTGTATTTCCTGTGTTACCTGATGTTACCACACGAAAAACCACATGGATATTCAGTACTACAGGAACTCTTGGGGTAGACTCCTGTGGTAATGTCAATGGCTGGCTGTGCTAAGTCTGTATTTATTGTGGTACCTGATGTTACCACACGGAACACCACAGGAATATTCAGTACTACAGCCTCTTGAGGTAATACTATAGACTCCTGTGGTAATGTCAAAGGCTGGCTCTGGTAATTTTTGTATTTCTTGTGGTACCTGGTGTTACCACACAAAATAACACAGAAATATTTAGTACCACAGGAACTCTTGGGGTAGACTCCTGTGGTAATGTCAAAGGCTTGCTGTGGTACTTTGTATTTCCTGTGGTACCTGATGTTACCACACGAAAAACCACAGAAATATTCAGTACCACAGGAACTCTTGAGGTAGACTCCTGTGGTAATGTAAATGGCTGGCTGTGCTAAGTCTGTATTTATTGTGGTACCTGATGTTACCACACGGAATACCACAGGAATATTCAGTACTACAGCCTCTTGAGGTAATACTATAGACTCCTGTGGTAATGTCAAAGGCTGGCTCTGGTAATTTTTGTATTTCTTGTGGTACCTGGTGTTACCACACAAAATAACACAGAAATATTTAGTACCACAGGAACTCTTGGGGTAGACTCCTGTGGTAATGTCAAAGGCTTGCTGTGGTACTTTGTATTTCCTGTGGTACCTGATGTTACCACACGAAAAACCACAGAAATATTCAGTACCACAGGAACTCTTGAGGTAGACTCCTGTGGTAATGTAAATGGCTGGCTGTGCTAAGTCTGTATTTATTGTGGTACCTGATGTTACCACACGGAATACCACAGGAATATTCAGTACTACAGCCTCTTGAGGTAATACTATAGACTCCTGTGGTAATGTCAAAGGCTGGCTCTGGTAATTTCTGTATTTCTTGTGGTACCTGGTGTTACCACACAAAATAACACAGAAATATTTAGTACCACAGGAACTCTTGAGGTAATAACTAGACTCCTGTGGTAATGTCAAAGGCTGGCTGTGGTACTTTGTATTTCCTGTGGTACCTTATGTTACCACACGAAAAACCACAGAAATATTCAGTACCACAGGAACTCTGAGGTAATAACTAGACTCCTGTGGTAATATCAAAGGCTGGCTCTGGTAATTTTTGTATTTCTTGTGGTACCTGATGTTACCACACAAAATAACACAGGAATATTCAATACCACAGGAACTCTTGGGGTAGACTCCTGTGGTAATGCCAAAGGCTAGTTGTGGTAAGTTTATATTTCCTGATGGTACTACACAAAATAACACAGGAATAGTCAGTACCACATTTTGGGGGTCATATTTTCTTTATATTTCTAGAGTATTTTGATTCACAGCAACATGGATATTTTTCAAGTATCCTTTTATTACTTATTTGAATTCATAATATGCTTAATACATTTTTTTAAAACTAGTTTTCCTCCTTTCACAATTTCTTGGCTATTTTGTCCAATATCTTTATAACTTATTTGAATTTATGATATGCTTAATAGGATACTTCTATTTTTAAACTATTTTCCCTACTTTCATAATTTCTTGGCTGTTTTTCCAGTATCTTGATTTTATTACTCATTTTATAAAATACTTAATTAACATCTATTGTTTAACTAGTTTTTAATCTTTCATTACATGAGTAATGTGTACTACGCCTTTCGCGTTAGGTAGGCCTACATCGTATCTAAATACATTTTGATTCGGAGCAGAATTCAGCACATGTTTAGCCGACCAGGCTTAGACCCTAAGTTTTATAGTCGTAATGGCTTTGGAGCCGATAGGGCCTTAGTGATAATTCCCAGTTGTAGGTAAGGAGGCCATCCGGTGATATAGGTAAATCCATGAAAAAAGGCTAAAGATAGCTTTTCATTATATCGGTGGTTCCTCGAGGTCAGTAGGGACTTTTAGATTTGCGTGGACTGATACGTGTGACGTCCATTCAATGCAGTGCATTAAAAGGACGTCGATCGTAGCAATCCACGTTGTCGCTGTGCAAATCTAAAAGTCCCTATTACATAAATCTGTGCAGAATGAACTGAGTATACGTCCTTCTGGCTCCAAACGTACGCCTTGTTTCTAATTTGAGCGAATCATTTCACTACATATGAATGCCACTTTGGTTATTAGTTGCCCGATGCAGTACACAGTGACTAGCTACACTCACAATGAACCCCCCACCTTCACCCACATTTCATCCTTAATAATAGGGAGTTTTAGATAATAATAATTTACTTAATAATACTAATACTTAATAACAATAATAATATTTCTTGTTTACCCAGCGTAGTCTCATCAGTATTAATACTGTTCTCCCTGAGGGCCATGCAATCATATTATTACCCCGGTCATCGGATTCAGGCTCACCTGCACACACTGTATGCACATTCTCCACTCCCTGGCAGGGAGCATTCCAGCCAGGCGTCATTTTTACAAGCGCACACTTGCTAATCTAAGTACATTAGCTTTCGCATCCTACCGGGTACCCATTTGAAACCTGGGTGGAGAGTGGCAAATGTAGATCAATGTCTTGCCAAAGGACAGTAGTGCCGCGGGACTTGAACCGCGGACCTTGTGATCCACAGTCCGGTGACATGTCCTCTCGTCCACGACACCTCCATACACAGACTCACACTAAGACTAAGGTTAACGATCATTTATTGTGTGTCGGGACAATTCTTGGAGCGGCTATGAGCACAAAATATTATCCAATTTGAATAGACTTATTGACGATACAACTAACATTAGAATCTAATTGGATTATCCATCACTCCATCAACTTGAGGGATATTCCTTTATATTCAATATGGGATAACTAATTTGAAGTCAAGCATTCTTATTTTACACTCTCGCATAAGCCTCTTTGTTGCATGAAGAGGTGGTGAATATTTTCGAAAGTCCCGATGAGCCTATCGATGCAAATGCTCCTCAAGTTTAAAACGGATGTTCATGGCCTAGATCTATCATTCTTCCTTTGTGGATATAATTACTCCAAGGACTCAATGAGAAACAGATCGATTACGTTCTACATTTTCATCATGTGACCTATGTAATACACACAAAAAGTTTGTTAGTTCTAATTTTAAAATTTCCTGACCGTGTTCAATTGAATAGACATGATCCATCATGTAGTCAAATGTGTTTTTTTGGTTAAATATCATTTATACTAATTACTGGGTATGCCATTTTACAGATGATTAATCTGGACAGAATAATTGGTGCCTTTCATAATCACAGAACTAACAACTGCACAAAGCGCAGATTTTTCATAACTCAAACCATGGTGAGTTGGTGACAGATGTATTGTCGTTCTCCCATGAGAAAGTTTGCTTCGAAAGCCTTGCACATTATTTGACCAAAATGAAGAGAGCTAATAACACATCAGTGGCCCTTTTAGCATTTGATGGGTGGCTACTTCTCTGTGTGCAACTAAAATTAAGTTGTCAGTCACTTTCCACAAACTTATATTTGTTATTAAGGTTGTTAATTCAGGGCAGCAGCTTCAGATCATGTTGAGTCCACATTTGAAACAGACGTAATAGTGATTCAACGTGTACCTTGTCGCTTTAAAAAATCGTATCCGATGGGCCAAATGTCACTTGCTTAGATAGATAGATCAGCACAAATCCACATTTCTGTCAACGGAATGGTACACTTCAGTTGCATTCCTCCGACTCGGCCGTGAATGGTAGTTTTTACCATCGACTTCAACCTGGAGCCACCGGCTCTCTTACAATAAATCGACTGACTAGCCTTTAGAATTCCTAACTGGTAGTATTGATCGAGACAGGCACCTACATCGTTTTTCTGGTACATTAAAATAAACCAGAGCAGGCAGTTGAAATGGCTAAAGGTGGGACTGTGGCACCCGAACTCATAGACTTTAGGATTCTAATAACTATTATGACTATTGTTTTAAACACGATCGTCCTGCTTGTTATTAGACGCCAAAAGGAGCTTCAAGAATATATGCGAGTTCTTTACCAGATACTTGCTGTATCGGATATGATTTTAGGAAACACTTGGAACCTATGGAACATGCTCTGGAATCGAAGTTCCAACGAGAAGATTTGTATTATCGTAAGCATGATATTCCCCTTTGTGCATCAGGTGGCTGTAATATCTGCAATGGCTTGTCTCAGTGGGACCTGTTTCAATCTTTATCTTCTCGTCACAAGGCCTTTACGCTATTATACGATTGTAACAAGAACCCGATTCTACACCACAGTTGCCTCCACATTCTTGGTGACTTTACTAATCTCTGGAATATATTTGCCTATTCCAGATTCACCTTTTATCAAACTCTTGGTTGAACGTTGCATAGCGAGTGACAACGGAGTAAAGATTAAGTGGGCTTCAATCGTTCACACCGTTATGCAAATCTTCCCAGTTTGTCTGTCAATGCTGTTTACAACAATAGTCTATATCAGACTGCTGATCATCGCATGTCAAGTCAATAAGGTTGTAGCCATTTCTGAGAACCCTCGTGTCCTTGCCAACAATGTTAACATGGAGAATCGCAATCACTTTCCAGAAGACCGTCGTCGCAGTGACACGCCGGAAAATGCGCAAATTCGCGTTGTACGGAACGACAACGTAAATTTTGATCGGTCGCGCAAAAGAGGGTTGAAAGGTTTCCTTACAGTATTTCTTTTAACAGGTTCGTTCTATTTTGGATGGCTACCTTACGTCCTCACATACGTGATACCATTTCATATTACTATAAAAGATAACCTCGACATTTTATCAGGGAGCAGCGCATGCTTACAGCCAGTGATCTACCTGTTGACCAACGCTGAAGCGAGATGCATATGCTTGGAAGCTCTCCGTCGGTGCTTCAAAAAAATGACATGTAAGACAGTTTGAATGTTATACAGCGAGTTTGATGCTTGAGACTCCACCAAAGTAAAAACGAAGAGCCCATTGAAAGCTGGGTACTTGACTGATACTGATGTCTCCATTAAGCTTTGAAAATAAAAATTGAAATGACACACTCATGTATATAGCTATATTATTATATTTGAGACGCTTAGATTTTTAAGCGTAAACACGTGATTGGAATCCTTGATTCATATATGAAGGAATGTACCAAATCAAATAAAATAAAATGTAGAAGTTCGCAGACGTTAATAGCAATGCAAGTGCTCTACGATGAATTTTAAACTTTCCTTGAAATTCTGAGTTGTGATAATGATATATAATATTTGTCCATCGTGACTATACATTATATCAAAGTGGCCGGAGTGGCAATGCCTAAATCGAATGCGGACGAGAATGGGGCGGTGTAAGGTCAATATGGCAAGATGGGGCTATGCCCATGAAGGAGATACTCTCTGCGACTGCGGAGAGACTCAGACGATGGACCACATCTTGCAGTGCGGCGGAACGGGGTGCACAGATGAAGATCTGGCCCTTGTTAATGAAACGGCCATTGCAGCAATCGGGCGATGGAAGAACTTGATTTAATTTATTTTAATTTTGAATTAAAGAACTTTACATAACTATCTTGATCTAAGAAGACAAGAACGAACGATCAAATCAAATATGTTAGTAAGATATTTGGATCTTTCATTATCAAGTATGATATACCACATCACGTGATGAAAGATAGTTCGCCCATCATTAAAGAAAAGTTCGTTACACTGTGTAGATAGTTCTTGTTTAGAGTTTGATGATATACATTGCAACACTTGCTTCTTATGATGTAGAATATATATAGGTTTGATAAATCCACCGCCGACTAATTAAAGCTTGTGTTAAAGCAACAGCTTTATATGTAAAATTGGTTTTGTTTCCATCTACATGTATGCGAAAGAAAAAGACCATTCTGGAAGGGGAGAGTATATGGGAGGGGTCGTATCACCTTCCCCTAATCAAATTTATCTTTCTCCCTCTTTTTTTTTTCTCTCTCTTTTTCCCCCTCTCTGTCTCTCCCTTTCTCTCTGTCTCTCTCCCTTTTTCTTTGTCTCTCTGTCGGCATGTATATCCCCCTTCTCCCACTCTCTCGTCTTACCCCTGCCCCCTCAATACGTAGGCTTACATCGTTGATCTCGCTTTTGGCGAGTATTTCTAGACTACTTTTAAATATTCTATATGATTTATCAAAAGTATGAAGTGGTCGGTAGAAAGAGGGAGAGGAAGAGGGATATAGAGAAAGAGAGAGGGAGAGAGGGTGTAAGAGAGAGAGAGAGAGACAGACATGCATGTAGGACGAGCAATAATGTTTGTCCTACCTAGCAACAACTTATGTAAGCAATTTTCAATTAGGTTTCACTAAGAGATGAATATTTCATAGGTTCTTATAGAAGTTACGTGATCATTATTCATTTATGTACCAAGGTTGCAATCGACAAGTCGCGTCAGAAATGTTAGGGAAACTATAGAAAAGCGCGACTGGCAGTCAGATTGCATTAGCCTTTGGTGCATTTCGGCTGATTTATTTATCTGATTGGACTTGGATTAATTGTTGTGAAGCGCTCGAGTTTTGTCCGAGTAAAAGTGGAAGTCTAATCTGCTGGAATAAAGAAGTCCATAACATCAATACTGACTAAGATAAAGTGAGTGCGCTATCATGGTTAAAGCCAACGTTTAGAGAAGGTTACACACTTTCCTCTAGGTGGCTAATCTTGTGCTCATGAAATTTTTGTTCTGACTGTTTAGGAAACCTCCCCCGTCCTCCCTTACCCCCTCCTCTCCGAGATGAAACCAACATCCTTCACCGGCTTGAAATACGCTGACTCACTACAAGATATTCGTCACCAAATGTCTTCGTTAGCTTGCTTTGTTGTCATTGATGTTTTCTTTTAAAGGGCAAGTCCAATCGAAAAAAAAATTAGTTTCAATAAAAGCAGAAAAATCAGACAAACCAATCAAAAAAAGTTTGAGCAAAATCGGATAACTAATAAGAAAGTTATGAATTTTTGAAAAAGTATGTAAAACTATGGAACAATGAGAATCACAACCCCATTCGCCAAGATGGTTATCAGTTTGTGACGTCATGTCCTCACAACTGATCAATTGCTTTATATAGTTTAATCCCATCAATTTCCTTTTTTATCCCCCATAACTTGATTTCCCCATGCCTTGGCCCAGGTTATATCATTTGTATCATATTGCGTGCATGACATTTACCCAAAACTTGTATGAATTTTGGAGAATTGATACTATTTTCTGAATATTGTATTTCATAATTATTGATTTTTATAAAAATAGTTTATCAAAAATCATTTTTTCATGATTTAACTGGACATAAATTACTCTTTATTTGTGCATCCATACATACAAATATTACTAACAATCTAACTTGGATGTTGGTGTGAAGAAATTAGATACTTAGGGTGAAAATAGGAAATTTATATTATCAATATAAAGAAAATAATTAGTGGATAGTGAGGACCATAGGTCACAGACCCATGAGTGAGTTGCCAATTTGTGTAGTGATTTTCAAAGTTTTTCATGTCATTACAAATTGATAACTTTCTTATTAGTTATCCGATTTTGCTCAAACTTTTTTTGATTGGTTTGTCTGATTTTTTGGGTTCTATTGAAAGTAAGTTATTTTTGGAGTGGACTTGGGCTTTAAATCCGTCATGTGATTAAAAAAATAAATATATAGAACCTACGCCTGCTTCACCAAACACGGATCTAATTTATGTACTTTTTGCAGTTACATGGCGTTCTCGTCACGGTGATAAACATCTTTTTTCTATCAGACGTTTTAAACTGTGAATTATTGAATGTAGCCTTGGCCGGTACATGAATGAATAATGATTACATAACTTCCATGAGCTCCCATGAAATATTCATCTCTTGTTTCTCCTACCTAGCAACAAGAATTGTATGCGATTTGCAATTACGTATCATCCGGAGATGTATATTTCATGGGTGCTCATCGAAGTTATGTAATCATTATTCATTCATGTGCCGACCAAGGCTACATTCGATAATTCGTAGGTGAAAACAGGGCCTACTGTTTTCAAAACTGGAAACAGGTGGAATTCATAAAGGATAACATACATTTTGGAGTGATCCCCTTAAAATGCACACCGCATTGCCACCTCTCCATGTTTAAAAAGGCGATATGTGTACATATATGGATATTTGCAGCAGTTTTTTTTACCATTTGCTATTAAACTAGGCCTATATGCATACGGACTTGTCTATTAGGGCGTTCTGCACTCGTAACGTATACCGTTGTAAATTACAGATATATACACGACTGACAAAAAACAATCGCGTTGTTTCCAGAATATCAGCACTAAATCCAAGGGATATCAGAATTCCAGGTAATTCTTCGAAATGATTCATCCATTCCATCCCTCTGCGTCAGCTCTGGGGCTCAATGATTACCATGGCAACGGAAAACCGGTGAGTACTGTCTTGATGTTCGCTAGACAAACGACCAAGGTCTGATAGACAATACGTGTTGTTCAGGCCATGGTACTACTAAACAAGTGCATTTAATGAAATAGATCCGTGTTTGGTGAGGCAGGCGAAGGTTCTGTATTTCTTGAAAATGATCGCCTGACGGATCAAAACCAAAGAAAAAACAACAACAGGAAAGACAGCAAAGCAAACCAACGAAATCATTTGGAATCGAATAACTTGCAGTGAGTCAGACTATTTCAAGTCGGTGAGGGGTGTTGGTGTCATCTCGGCCAGGTGGGTGGGGGAGAGGGGTAGGGGAGGGCGGAGGAGGAGGTTTCTTAAACAGTCAGAAAAAAAAAATTCATGTGCACAAGGTTACCCACCGAGAGTGTGTAAGCTTCTTTAAAGCAGGACTACACTTCTTGTAGCTACTAGCGCCCTCTATATAGCAAACAATGACAAGCGGTACCTGTTGGTCCCTCTTGTTCTTATGTTAATTGAGAGCTGATTTGATGAGAAACCACATGTCAGTGACCATGCAGTAAGGTCTAATCCCTCGTAGTGCAGATAGGCTTTAGAAGTTGCCTCCAACTATGTTAGCTCACTCACTTTCTCTCAATCATTACCCCCCCTTTTTAACCTCCATTTGATGGGGGGGGGGGGGGGGCGGCCCGGGAATTCGTGCTTCCACCCTCATTGCTACGCCAACACATGCAAAGAAAAAACGGATTTTGTGAAAGTAAACCTAAACGAATACATTGCTTGTCCTTGTCTTCAGAAGAGCTAAGAATACACTGATGTATGAAAACTTGATTTCCAAACATAAATGATTTGTGTTAGTAATTGTACAGCCGACACTAAGTTTATTACATTACGAATATTTCAATCACGTGTAAATAGACAGGACTGGTTTGTAGTTAACACTTAGTACAATGACCCGAAATGTCCACAGATCTTTTACGCATGGAGCAGTCGAAATTCATGCATTTTTGAATAATTACTGCCAAGGTGCGTCATGAGTTAATTTGGTTTGCCCTCTCGAGAAAAATATTTGTACACACCTGCATTCCATAGAATGTACCGTCGGTGCTTAAATGAATAATGATCAAATAACCGTCATGAAGATATCTATTATATATTCTCATCGGTGGGTACTTCACTTTTTGTACAAATGATCTTTATACTCATGCGCAGATTGTATCTACAAACTGGCTTATTACCTTGTCAGTATGCATCACGATTACCTGATGAATTTCTCATGAGACTGACGCCCTCAAGAGTTCTCTTCGCACCAAAAGGTTCTACACATATTTTAGGATTCACACAAAAGTAGGCCTTGCTCTCTTTTGGCGTGTTCCTTGCCACACTGACACCTAGAAAGTGTATAAGAAACCCACGTCAGTGATCCCAGCTTTAGAACTTGCATATTTGGTGAGGAGGGGGGGGGGGGGGGGGGGACATTAGTTACTAATGTCTCAGCCAGTTCGTTCTTTGGAATGTTGCTATGGTAACGGGAAATGAGAGAATCTCAATGAGCTCGAGGCAGAAAACCGAGGGTCTTGTAAAATGAAAACAAGAACACGAACGCTTTATTGGTATCATTAAAAGGCTGCTGGCAATAATGAGGTTTCAAATCTATTGTACTTTTTGACGGAATGATAGTAATACTCCGTTTCCGGGAGAAATACAATGTATGACAACAGTATGACAATACAATGACAATACAATGTATACAATACTATGACAATACAATGTATACAATACTATGACAATACAATGTATACAATATTATATCCTGCATCCAAAATTTGTTGGCGTTTGATTGGTTGAGAGCTTGTCACATGACCAGAAATATTTGACCTATTTTTAGAAAGTACTATATGAGAGTACTATTTGGGTTTACTATTTGGGAATTGAAGATTTTTTTTTTTTTTTTTTTTTTTTGAATTAAATCAATTTTTTTTTCTTCAAATCTTGATTTAATGAAGAAAATAAAGTAAAATCTTTTTAGATAAAAATTGACATTTTTTTAAATATATTTTTTTTAAAATAATTTTTTGATGCAGGATATAAAACAAATATACCATGCCTTCTATTCGAAGTACTGGTTAAACTATGGGCCTCGGTGAATCCAAAAGTACCATTTGCTTCGGGGCTGCGCCCCTCAGCAAATAGTACTATTGGAGTCACCTCTTGCGCATAGTTTTAACCAGAACCTCTCAAGTCAGTGTATATTTGTATACTATGACAATACAATGTATGTCAACACTATGTTCACGTGTTTGTTCCCTTTGTGCAATAGCCAGCCATATACGATCGAGATACTTTTAGAAATTTGTGTTGATGACGAAGAAAATGAATGATTTGATAACGTCAATTAATTTGGATGTTTTGTAGCGTACATATTAATATCTACTACAAGATACAAAAATATCCAGGGGCTATAGAATAATACATAACCTGGCTAAAGCTTCGCTACCAATTTCGGCCATACAGCATTTGAGGACAATAATTGTCCTACGAGTACCCATTTGAAACCTGAGTGGAGAGTGGCAAGTGCCGAGTGCCGAAGGACATTAGGGACTTTTAGATTTACGTGGACTGATACGTGTGACGTCCATTCAAGGCAGTGCATTAAAATGACGTCGATCGTAAAAATCCACGTTGTCGTTGTACAAATCTAAAAGTCCCTAATAGTGACGCACCGGTCATTCTTGTTCGGTAACCAGTGCATTTTCTACAGCTAATATAATTTATTATCATAATTAATACTATTTTTTGTAAGAAAGATTATCGACATTATACATTTTCATGAAAGCTGTTATCTTTAGAGTGAAAGAAAGAAGTGATGAGGATCCTCAGATATGCGATGAAATAAGAATTGTATTTATCATGGTGATCGTCATAACCTCGGATATTAACAGCAATAAAACTGGCTTGTAATTTATTGGATATTGCACTTCCCTTTTGATGGGGGAGGTGGCCTGCGAATCTTTAGGTATTGATGTCTTTAGAATCAATATTTGTATTGAAACCTTTTGGTCTTGTAGGACACCGGGCTCTCTCATTTTCTGTCTAGTTGAGTTTTCTTCGGACTTTCGAAACTTTCGAAATGCTACGGAGTTGTGAACCTTACACTATGAACATGACGGACAAAGAAAGAGGACAAAATATACAGTTCCTGATTCTACCCCCAACAATTATTGCTGTGGTAGACGAAAGAACATCCCTTCACTGCTATTATCATGTCAAAATGTGTAGAACAGGTGAATATGCATGTGACACCTGTTCTACACATTTTTACATACATGTAATAGCAGTGAAGGGATGTTCCTTTACTTACCTGAGGAACTGTATATTTTGTCCTCTTTCTTTGTCCGTCATGTTCATATATATGTTACCTTTAAAGGGGCTTGTAGGTCATGACCGCCAGCCTGTCGCCTGATGGCTCACGGGACTCTATGCTCGTGAAACCATGGAATTCCGCGACTCGAGGCTCATGAAACATGGGTCTCGAGCGCATCTAGTGTCTTGAACTTTTAATCATGGAGGACATGTCTCATGAACAATAAGCGAGTTCGTAAATAGCTCTGGACCGCATGACCCCAAAATATCCACAGATCTTAGACACGATGGATACTTCCCACGTGTGCATTTAAGAATAATCACTGTGGAAGTGATGGAGGTGCTTCATGAATACCTTTTGTTTGCCTCTTGAGAAAAATACTTCCACCTGTGTATCAGATAAATGTACTGTTGGTGCATAAATGGATACTGATTACATAACTGTCATGAGCACGATCCAAGTATTCGTCTCAATGGTTTTACAATTTGATTTGGGTACGAATAACCTTTATCTGCCCATGCGCAAATCCTAATTATGAACTCGCTTATTGGTCTCGTTGGACTCCAAGCTCATGAATATGTTTTGGTTTTGTGGACATATTCTCTTCCAGGACTGAATAGCCATGCGTTTGCTGAAAGGAAGATGACGGATTAAAAGACATGATCTCTGGGCAAGGCATTTCAGGCCAGGAATGGAATAAGACTGAATGTTTTGTAAGATCCGAGGTCAACGAGCCTAGAGTACTGCAAGACCGAAGTTTGTTTTGATCTACCGACACTATGAACATGACGGACGAAGAAAGCGAACAAAATATACAGTTCCTCATTCTACCCTCAACAATTGCTATGGTAGACAAAGGAACATCGCTTCACTGTTATTATGTACACATGACTGTGTAGAACAGGGGAATATGCATGTGACACCTGTTCCACAGATTTTTACATAATATCAGTGAAGGGATGTTCCATTGTCTACCATAGCAATTGTTGAGGGTAGAATGAGGAACTGTATATTTTGTCCGCTTTCTTTGTCCGTCGTGTTCATAGTGCGAGTGCCCTGCAATCATATAATTACCCCGGCTTGATGACTCTCACATTGTTGTCAATTACGTAATCACACAAAACCAAAAAAATCGTAAGCATTATTAAGAAGATTGTGTATAGTAAAGATACTATGTCCCTTTTGCAGCCAACATCAAATTCTGTAGAACTTTGCAGGAATTATGAATATGTCATGTATGTTCTATCTGTGAAATTTAAACGTTAGCAGTGTCCTAATATTCAAATTATGCAAAGAAACCCGTTTACTTGCTAGACTTCACTGTCAGTCACTATTGAGTGACTGACTGGCATTTTTCTTCTTTGGTAATAACATCCATAAAATGAGCTGTAAAGGGCACATGATTATTTGTCTACATCAATAACCCACTTCTTGTAACTGCTTGAATCTTTGCGCAGCATAACATGGTCTGAAAACCAGACTATTACTTACTGGCTCTATAGCTCTTAAGTCGATTATTTTCCCACTTAAAGACATTTTCAAGCCCCTCCCCCCTTTTTAGGGAAGTTCTAAATTAGTATTATCTTTCAAATGACGTTGGAATTTAATTTTTGGCCTGCATTTGGGACATAGTACCTTTAAAGGGCCCATGACATCGAAATGTGCATGACAAGTGTATTCCTGTTGGTGTGCAGTCCTGCATACATCTCATATATTATGTACACTTCTGAATTTGTTTCATAGATTTTTTAAATATTTCTTTAAATGTTTGTTTTTCAAACTTGCTAAGCTCCACCCCCAGAACCTCCAGATCTCATTTCCCAAGTCGACCATTTGTTACAATACGAAATACAATAGCAGCATACAAGTTGCTATGTTACACATGATTTAGCATCACCAGGAAGACAAAGGCAATGATGATGTAGTGTACATATGTATGGAAGCATGCAATTTTATTATGAACGTGTACTAAGCTGTGGGAAATTACATGTACATACCATTGTCTGTTCTAGAATATTGGTTTAGTCTGACATTTCAAAAAATATTAAAAAATCTATGAAACAAATTCAGAAGTTTACATATCAAAATATGAGAATGAGATCTGGAGGTTTTTGGGGTGGAGCTTAGCAGGTTTGAAAAACAAATATTTAAATATATATTTAAAAATCTATGAAACAAATTCAGAAGTTTATAATTATATTAAAATATGAGATGTATGCAGGACTGCACACCAACAGAAATACACTTGTATTTCGATGTCATGGGCCCTTTAAAGGATAAATCTTATGCCCCAAACTTTTAGCAAATCTTCAGTAGATGTCAAAACACTTTTTCTAACTTCTCTCTTTTTCCGCTCTTTAATTCTTTCTCTGTCTCTATTCTTGTCCCCACCCCTTCAGTATGTCAGTCTAAGTTCTTCACCCCTCTCTCTTTCTCCCCTCTCCCTATCGCTATCTCTCCCTCTCTCTCTCTCTCTCTGTGTCCCCTCTGATCCACGTCTCTTGTTTGTGAGTTTTCCATATCCGTCGATTATCTGTCTGCCTTCTTGTATCTATTTGTCCTTTACTACATAATTATCCTAATTGCACGGTATAAGCTTCGAACACCCGTTAATTTCCATTTATAATCGCAAACGTGTCGATGTCGATGTTTGTGTTCGTATTTCGAAAGCACTTTTCGCGGCATCCATGGTCTTGCAGTGATATACCATTAAAGGCATCGTTTAACAATGTTAAATCTGAGATGCAGGGCCCTATGTGTTATCAGTGTCTGTGATATGGTGTAATATTGAAGCCCTAAACAAATCGCGCTTCAAAATGTTCAAGAAGTGCCTCAAAAAAGTAAAAATCTTTGAAAAACCGGTTCTACCATACTCGTTTTCCCCAGTCGACTGTAGTGTTATGAAAACCGTTTAATAGGAAAACGCAAAATTTTATTTCGACTTCCAATCATAAATATCTTATTAATCAGACAGGCGATCGGCTTGTAAAAGTCATGGGGTTTCTGACTGACGTAAAGATTTATAATTATCATTGCAACATGAGCTAAATCCAGGATTTTGTTTCAGAATCTGAAACAAAGTTACCCAATCCCTTTAAGTTGCACCCTCTGACCGTCAGTAGGATCCTTACACCCACCTTCCAACCGAGCTAATTCCGTGTCCTTTCACCCCGATCGTCATGTATAGGAGGATGCTCACCGCGCGGTCGGGAAACATTATCCCCCGCATGTAGTCAACGCATCTTCCTCTAAACCCAACCAATTCTTTTCAATTCCATGCCTTCTTCAAACATCTCTCGCCGTCGTTTTCGAATCCGAATCCAAACCATCAAACTTTGACCCCGTCCTCTTCCACTGCAGACCGTTGAGATTAACAGCAAGGATACCATCAGCACCATCTGGACTTTCTGAACTTTAATCAGGTAGGTTTGAAGAATAAGTTTCTATCTTCATATTTCAATCGGATTTTCAGAGGCGTCAAACTCTGTGTAGTATGTGGGCGTTGAAACTATTATCTGTGTTGCTTGGCCGCTTAGCTGCGAGTTGAGGTTAACGGCGCAATCATCACCGCCTACACATTCTTTGCGGAGCGAACATTAGACGAGCGAAAGTATTGGCGCCTTATCGCGACTTTAGCTGATTATTTGTGACATTTCTTGTCCAATTACTCCTGAAATGCAGATTTTAGCTGCTTATTTGTGACATTTCTTGTCTGGTTACCCCTGAAATGTTACCGCTATAACCTTCCTAAGTTACTTTGGAAATTCGTGGTGTGGATATTTATTTTGAAACTAGAAAAATCGGTAATATTAGTAACAGGGATCATAATTGTTTTAACCTGATAACATACATCATCAAGATCATTTAGAACCGACAAAAGGGAAACTCTCATGTATTTGTTAACATTTCGAAATCATGTATTTATTCAAAAAACTAAAATAATGGCTATATGTGTCGCCCTATGGTTGTTGTGCTGACTAATATATTACGTTCTGTATCGAATGCTGGATAATGGAAGATTATGGGGAAATATCTAGGTGCGCTTGCCTCTGATTGGTAACTTTCATCCCGGTTTTAACCGATAAGATGACGTCATTAATGACATCATCTCCATTTTAATATTTATAGGGTACAAACAGCGCTTTAGATGTACCAATTTACAGGAATAATGAAGATGACATATGGTCTATTTTGGGTCACAGCAAGTGAACCGAAGGAAGACCTGGGGAAACGGGCACTGCATTGCTTTTATGAACGAAACTATAGAATGGATTTAAAATTGAGTCAATAATTGCATGTTTTTAATATGAATGTACTGTGATACCAACTATTTTGTGTGCAAATTGTAATGTTGTAATTGTTAGGTGGTGGGGGGGGGGGGACTGACAAGTAACGGTTATATGACCACAAATCTGCAGATACGAGAGTGTGCAGAAAACTAGGGGGTCGCGAGTAAAACAGATAAATGTACCAAATCAATGATAAACAAAAATGCACTTTGCTTGTCTATCCATGCTCAATACAAACATGTGAGAGGGTGTGTTAGTGAGAGAGATAGAGAAAGGTAGAGTAGATCTTTATGTGACCACATTAATAATGTTATGTAAGTGGGGTATGTAAAAAGTTTGCTGTACTTGTATCTCTTATATACTCTTCATTCAAGAAAATATTTAAACAATCGGATATTTAAGTAGATTACCACTTCTAATACTACTGCTGCTGCTACTACTACACTCTTAAAAATACGTGGTCAAAAAATGACCACGTCGTGGTCGTTTTTAACCACGTTTTTTTGTAGTCAACCATGCACCTTTTAAAACGACCACGACGTGGTCATTTTTTTACCACGTATTTTTAAGAGTGTCCTACTGCAACTCAATGCCACAAACAAGTAATACACAATGCCGGTAACAATTCGAAAGAATTACAAATCATTTCTTTAAATACGTTCACGTTCTCTTGTGACTCTGAAGATATTCAATCGGTATATCTCATCCTCGTGTCATCAACTCTATGATTACGCTAACAAGATTATTGTCCAATGTACCATGATGTACTTTTCAGTGGCAGTTATCATGTTTACGTGGTAACGGAATTTTGCTTCAGAATCTATTTATTTGCACTTCGCTAAACTCTTTATGTGAAATTCATTCTAAACCTCTGTCAAGATGCTTTTTTTTATAGTAAAGTCTTTTAGTTTATTTGATTAGTTGTAGTTTAAATCTAATAATGATTATAATAATACAAGCTTTATGGATATTGTGCACGAATTCATCCCAGGGGGGTGCTCAAGGCGCGTACGTGTGTGTGTGTGTGTGTGTGTGCGTACAAAGTGCAGTCGTTCTTTTAAGTGACATTTTATTACGTGTGCCGACCATCACTTGTGGCATATCAACGAATGTATCAATCGGCACTCGTGGCATACAAAGGGTTAAAATAGGGATAATGAGTTTTACAACCGCAGTTTGTTTTATAGGTATTGTTGAAAGCCTTCACGATGTATTTACAAACTATTTATACCCCTTGTAATATCTTATTTAAATAAACTTGTTGCTCGTATCTCAGGAATGAAAGGTTTATTGGTTCAATATTTGTATATGTAAGTTTTATTATGTCACATTCTCAAGAAATATTAAACGGGACAAATAATTGTTCACATACATGTAATACATACAAAATGATCAAGCTTGGCAAGGGTATAAATAATTTAGTTGTTAACTGTAGTTTTTAATATTACAAACTGATAAAAGAGAGCTGACAATTTAAAATGCATTATTCATGCAGCTGTGCTCCGAGATCCATGATGTTCAATCACCATTAATAATACTAATGTGATTTTTGCAGGCTTCTTGACAGTTTAATGACTACCTAGGAAGATGTCAGCGGTTTTATCAGCCAGGCAGGTGTTATTTCATTAATACATGATTATATCCTCGTACATTCAATAGCACAAAGCAAGGGAAAAAGTGCGATTTTTAGTGAGCTGTCTTCTTAATTGGGAACTCACGACGACATGTGTTGTAAGTTCTTTTGTATCCTCCCTTCTCTTTCTCTCTCTCGACTCTCTGACTCTCTCCCTCTTTTTTTTCTCTCTCTCTCTCTTTCTCTCTCTCTCTCACTCTCTCTCTCTCGTTTTTACTACATGGTTAGGCTATTATACATGATGTTACTAATAGCTTTATGATGATACAAAGTAGAGTTCGCAAGTCCTCTCTAGTAATAATTATCATAATTACAGTTGTTTGTCTCATGACGACTCTCGATGTTTCTTTTTGAAACTTACAATGGATCGCAGAGATTAAAGGACGGAACCAGCATTACTAACACTGGGAAATTAAATTCGAGAAATTGAATATTTCACGCAACGTTTTCGACGCTTGTTTTGAAGAAAAAAAATTCACTCGTCAAGGAGACAAAATAATTTCTCACTTCACGAATTTAAATATTCAGAAGAAAAACAAATATATATGCCAATTTGTACAATTATACTTTGTAGGAGCTGCAAAGTGAACTTGGCCAGTAGACAATTATGTTGAATATGGCAATCTCATTCATTTAAATATTCAATTGCTGGGGTACGAACGTTCTTCAACACAATCATGTTTAATTCGTAAGCCATAGGTACATGTACCTTAAATGATGCCATAAACAAACAGTTGTCTTAATAAGCAGAAATCAATTTCTAAACTCGGCTTTGACATTTCAAGGAAACACTTGTCATCATGCATTGCTGTTGTATTCTCATCGTCCGACCTTCCCTGATCAAAAGCTTGGATTGTTTAATCAACTAATTCAGACTCGGCGCCTATACCCAAACTCTACACAATATATAACGTATTGGTCCCACCGTGGACACTGACCGATGTCCTGAAAATGTCATCAATTAAAACGATAGTTCGCATTGCCAGTAAGTCAGTTTTGGCAATTGCACCGGATAATTTTTTGCTTGGCTAGCCAAGGCGTGGATTTAATTTCTTGCTACATGGCCGTTACGATTTACGCAGCAACGCGTAGGGACGTATTCATATCTTATGATAAGTGACGAAAATAGTAGGGTTTGGTAGGGTTCTTTCAAAATATATGTAATTAGGCTGAACGAATTTTAATTTCTTGCTACATATACATGTACATCGTAAATCATTTGTTGAGGGGGCATGTTCATTGCTTATTATTTGTGAAGGGAAAACAAGAGGAAAGCGAAGGGGAAGGGGGGGGGGGAGGGGTAGGGAAATTTTTCAACAGCATACTATTTCTAAATGATACCTTTTTATTTCTTGCAACTTAGCTGCGCTGCTAAATAAATCATGTAACATCGGGGCGTATTCATGGCGTATGCTTAGAGAAACAAAAGTGTGTGAGTTTATGTTGCTGGAGGGGGGTAGTTTCACATAAGTAGTTATTCTGAATGAGTTTTAAAACACAGCATAGGTGATGGTGGTGGGGTGGAGGGGTGGGGGAATGGCCCCGAAATAATTGTAATAAAATTATCGTAGGCAATGTATGAATGTGCTGCCATCGTTGACTATAGACCACCCCCACTACAAATACATTTAAAAAACGGCCGCCCCTTCTTTCTAGGCCATCGTGGATACGCCCTTTACTATATAAAGGTGTTAATATTGATGAGCAGTGTGAACGGATTCCTACCTTTCCATAATTGGGGACACGATTGTTGATCGGATCGATTGCTAGGAAGGTCTTTTTTCTAAAGGAAATGTAAGGGAAATAGTGAAAGAGGGAAAGTGACAGACAAAGATATACAGGGCGATAGAGAGAGTAAAGTGGAAGGGAGGATGAAAGAGAGACGGAGAGAGAGGGAGAGAAAGAGAGATTGAAAGGAGAGATAGAGCGAGCGAGAGTAAGGTATAGAGAGAGAGTGAAGAAGAGAGTAAAAACAAGACAATTAGATAGTTAAAAGATAGATAGAGAGAAAGAGAGAGAGAGAGAGAGAGAGAGAGAGGGGGGGGGGGGGTAAAATGGGATGATGGAGGTATAGGTTTTAGCTAGTGGAAGCGATAGAGGATTAAAGGAAGATGTACCAAAGCCAAGAAATAGGAGACGGACAATGATGGATGGAGAGAAACGGAGTTAGGGAGAGTGTGTGTGTTCGTGTGTTTGAGAGGGAGGGATAGAGTGAATGTGTGTGTTTGTGTGACAGAGGGAGAGGAAGAGAAAGAGAGAGAAAATTAGCGGGAGAGACAGAGAGCGGGAGAGAGAGAGAGAGAGTGCGACGGGGAGGGAGAGAGAATACAGTTGCATCGAATTTTAAACATAGCATGGTGTATTATTCATTCGTGAAAGGTAATGAGCCGGCATTGTTTACAAGGTTCTGGAGCTGCATTATAGATGATATCTCTGCTCCTAAACAGATAAATCTTGTCAAGAGGGTATCTGATGGTCATATTTCATATGATTTTGCCACTTTTATTACAGGAATTAAATGAGCATCTTCGCCATTTTCAGCTTTGAGATAGTCTGCATTTAGTAAGCCATGTTTAAGGCTTCAGGCGGTATGACTTTAGCTGAGAAAATACTGGGATATATTATTAAGATACATAACTTGGTGTATTCTTTATTGGTATTTATTACATAACTTCATTCACGGTACATCAATATTGTTTTCTTAAACATAAGCATAATTACGAATATGAAGGAAAATAAATAATTTTAAAGATACATTGAGACTATACAGTGCGTCCCAGAAAAAACGAAACCGAGAAGTATCGATGTTTTAGCATAACCTAATCACAACCATAATTAATGAATGATACATATTTGGAAAGCTTAGAGTCTCCTCTTTCAGTTGATGCTACTCAAATGATGCATATTTCACGCATGAGTGATTCAAAGCAATTTGAAGGAAGGAAACCAAAAAGATATTTGGCGGGCGGTATCTGAATTTCGAAGAAAAATTCACATTTCTAGAAAGTTGAGTTTCTGCCCTTTCATATGACACCTCAATCAGGAAAAATGAGCGAGGAATAACAAAGTTATGTTTGTTTAAAGTAGCCCTTACATTTTCATAATTTTAACAAACGAATTCGTTTTCACTGGGTGCTTGCCGTAGCAAAAAGCAGATTTGACAAAAGACTTAACTCCGTTTCGTTGACAATCAGCCATGCATGAAGATTCTCGTCTACGGCTGATTGTCAACGAAACGGAGTTAAGTCTTTTGTTAATTTCGTTTATTGATACGGCAGGCAGCCAGTGAAAACAAATTCGTTTAATAAAATTATGGAAATGCAAGCACTACTTTGAACAAACAGAACTTTGTCATTCCTCGCTCATTTTTCCTGATTGAGGTGTCATATGAAAGGGCAGAAACTCAACTTTCTAGAAATGTGAATTTTTCTTCGAAATTCAGATACCGCCCGCCAAATGTCTTTTTGGTTTCCTTCCTTCAAATTGCTTTTAATCACTTATGCGTGAAATATGCATCATCTGAGTAGCATCACATGAAAGAGGAGTCTCTAAGCTTTCAAAATATGTATCATTCCCTAATTATAGTTGTGATTAAGTTATGATAGAACATCGATACTTCTCGGTTTCGTTTTTTCTGGGACGCACTGTATAATCAATTTAATAAGTTTTTATACTATGCATTACTTCAAATTGGATTAAATGTTTTGAACTTGACCAACGGAAATTAATATTGAATATTTTTTGTTTGACGTTTAAATAATTTGTGTGTACTGCACAAAATTATGGTAAATCATGCATGGGTGATTCTGATTTCAATTACGTAGCGCATAACGGAAATTACAAGATGACATATTTTTGGGTGAACTTTCGAATCGTCAGAAACATATTCTGTGATTGCTGGCTTTGCTGCTATAATTCATTCATGTCACCTAATTGTATCGCGAGGTTGGGGATGAAATTGCTTGAAACTCTTTTTGAAAACCCTGCCGCTCAGTCACCCTTGGCAGCACAATTATGAATAGGAAGTGATTGGACATAGAAAAAGGTACTCTTCACCATGAAATAGATTTTAAAGCCATATTGGTTTATGATTTTTTAATTAGGAGCTACCAAAGTTCGGAACACTTATTTTAGATACGCACTGTATTGTTACCATGTCCATGGAGGGGTCTTCTCTCTTTCTCTCTCTCTCTCTCTCTCTCTCCCCTCTCTCTCTCTCTGTCTCTGTCTCTCTCTCTTCCCCCCTCTCTCTCTCTCTCTCTCTCTCTATATAATATATATGCTACGGTAGTTATGACTAGTTATATATAACTAGTCATAACTACCGTAGCAGTTATCTTCCTATAAAGTAAACCTGCCTATAGTGGTCACCCATACTTCCTCGATCTAGAATGATATTTGAAGAACCTGTCTGCAATGGCCATTTCAGTTTTTCCAACGGTCACCTTAATATACATGTTTGACTGTATCTTACGAGCTTCGATTTAACCGTGGCCTGAAACGTTTGTTGTTGAGCAAAGTAACCACCTCGATCTGTAAGTACAGATAACTTTACAAATATATGCGCACGGACATGGATGCTTATTTCTTAAGAGCCTCTACAGAGGCGGATACATCCACCTGTTACGAGTCATTGAATTTCAATCTTCAGAAAGTATGTTGTTTACATTAAAGTCCCACTACACTAGTTGTATCTACTTGCGCCCTCTATATAACAAACAATGCCTAATCGGTGACCATTGGTCCCACACGATCCTCTTTTTCTTATGTTAATTGAGAGCTGAGTTGATGAGATAACCACCTGTCCAGTGAACACCCTGGGTGGTCTAATCCCTCCTTACCAAACTAGTACAGACGGCCTTTAAGACTGATGTCGCTCTCTCTCGCTATAGCCTCTCGAAAGATGTTGATTGTCTAGTGACTATTGTAGAAGAAGTATGGGCAAAATCTGCCAATTTATGTTTTTTTATTTGTTTTTGTTTTAGTTAGTTTAGTTTATTGTTTTTTCATATTTCACATGATACAAATATTACAATTTAAAACAATTCTTAGTAATTATAATCACACCAAAGGAAATTAGATACACGTTACAAATTTATTTATTGATCGAGTTATTTAACAGCTTTTACAAGAAGACGAATTTATTTATTTGATAGTGAAATATGACGAAACTTCATTAGAACAAAGTTTGTAAAGAATAAGTTCTTTACAAAATATGATGAAAGAGACCGTCGATAATTTGACATGGCGCAGTAAGAAAGTAAGAAAAATTCAAAAAAAGTTATTGCAATATATGTGTATTGTAGGCCGTCTGCTGTACTGTGGATATACTGTGGAAGTACATTTGCATTAATTGAGCTATTGTTTGATTGCCTTGCGACATAATGTACCTGAATCATCGATTGATCGCCGCTTAATTACTAACCCGTGTTTGTAGTTTGTACTTTTTCAACTAATGGTGTTGGGGCGTGTGAGCAAATCGATAGTTATTACAAGTGGTGGGAAGCTGTTCTAATATCATACAGTTGTACACGTATCGATTTTGTCGTTGGCATGTGTAATTACCATAAAGGGTTTATTTTAATTTTGTATGAGGTAGGTCTTCCCATTTTCAGCGACGAGAGTGCAATCGATGTTAAAGGGAGTGTAGCCTGACGAGACTATATTTCTATCCCGTGGCCTACGTGACTCGGGGCCAATCGGGTACACTTACGGACGACGCGACCGAAGCAATCACGTGCGCGCAACATACGCGAAACCGAAGCGTGAGGAGAACTGCGGTCTGTTTCGCGAACGCCGACAATGTAGAGATTAAGTCGCTGACTACCGATAGGTGCAGTCGTCCAAAAGAAGCCATAGATGGCGTTAACCAGTATTTGAAAAGCTACATTCCCTTTAAAGTAATACATGGCCACGTCAGAGGTCTAGTGGTATAGTGCTTTATTCACTTGATTCATAATCCAAGAGTTTAGGGTTCGAATCCCAGCTCGATAGTACATTGTACTTTGGCAAGACACATTTGCCTCTCTAAACCAGGTGCAATTGGTACCCAATACGCCAGAGCGCTACATTTTTGCCATAAGCTATGTCAGGAGTACGATGTTCGAGCGCTATAGGAGCATCATGACGTAAATTGCATGTGTGTTATTAAAGAATCAACCATTATCATAATCATTAGGTTCGTGCCACGTATTACTTAATTGCATTATGGAACTTTTCAAAAGAAATTGTAATTTTAGTTGACGTTTTTCTCTGATTCAAGTTATTGGAGCGTTACATTCATCAGAATCTAAGAAGTGGTCGAAAACATCATTTGGGGACAAGAAAGCATAGACCTGGCCAACAGAGAGGGAAAGAGAGATGGAAAGAGAAAGAGAGAGAGAGAGGGAGAGAGAGAATGGGTGGGCAGACAAAGAGTCCGAAAAAGATATAATTATGCTGTGAAATGTGATTTACACATCGAGAAGACGAAAGAGATAATTGCTTTTTTCTAATATTGAGCATTTCATATTTCATTAGGTGCACTTTCGCACTTGCGATGGAATTATGAATTATGAATTTTATGACGACCTTCACTTTGACATTTAATTTGCAGCTCTATTGCAATGTAATGAGGCAGCGTTTTATTAGATCAAAAGAGAATTGAGGATTTCATGGTCATTCATATACAATGCTTGAAATGATGGTTAAAGCGAAATTACCAGACATAATTGGAGAGAAAAAGAACAAAAGATGTAAAATGCAAACAATCAGAAGAAGGGAATGGATATATAGATATACAGAGAGGAGATAGAGAAATATGGTGTAGATATTGTGCTCTGAGAGGAAACGATGATTATGGAGGAAAAATATGTATATAATTATGAGAGAGAGAGAGAGAGAGAGAGAGAGAGAGATATGAGGATTTTGGAAGAGGTACAGAGATACCGTAGTTTGATAGAGATGACGACTCGGAAAATAAAACATAATAACTGCTGATGTAGGTGTGAATGAACATAATAAATGAGAGGAAAGAAGAGGAGAGCGGAAGGGAGTAGAGAGAGAGAGAGAGAGAAAGAGTGGGAGAGAGAGAGAAACAAACAAGAGGAGTAGTACTAATAGAGGGATGGAGAGGTAGAAAGAAAAAGAGGGAGAAAGGGAAATCCTCCCATACTATGAAAAGAGACAGAGACTGTCATCTTAAAAGGGCAAACATCATTTATTCATCAATTTCGATTTAAAAAATATTGACACAAATGTGAGCACACAATTACCCTTCGCCAACTACGGTGGAAAGTAATGACAAATAGTAAACTAGACACGAGCAGAAGTACACCGATGCTAAACACAAAGTACAATGTAAACGACCCGTTAATCAGATCAACTGCATGTTCTGACCATCATCATCGCCAGAGCTTCGGGCATGCGGAAAGCGGGGGCGGTCAGCCAAGATCAAACCTCTAGCCAGTTGTCTTGTACCTGTTGAATATACGGCCTGATTGTCTGGCCGTAATACTTTCTTTCTCTTCTTCTCATCTTTTCTCTCGCCTTTCTCTCCCTTTCTTTCCCTTTCTCTCTTTCACCCAATTCTGTCCTCTCTTGCTCTCTCATTCTCACTGTCATGTTTTACCATTTCTTTCGTTAGCCTTTTATTTCTTTCTCTCGCCTTCTCTCAATTTCTTTCTTTCTTCCTCCTCCCCCTCTCTCCCTATCTCTCTCTCTGTCTCACTCCATTAGACTTCAGAAACACCGACGTTTAATCAGATGCCTCAGACATTGATCGTATCTGATATTAAAGTGTGCGTCCTTGGATGAGAGAGATAACAGTTTTAGTAATGTATGTATAGTTAACTATATTATTTATACCCTTACCACATTTTGTATATTTTTAGTATTCATGTGACATTTCAAAGCTTAGATCTTAAAATATTCATTCAAACCAGTCCACCTTACAGTGTTGAATTTTAAAGAACAACAACTATATGTTGACCTCATTTTATTTGATTAATATTTCACTCACTAGCTTTAAAGCCATACTGTATTAGAGCAAGAATATCGCAAACAATCTTCTCGAGTGCCATTTTAGGTCAGCTGTTGCTCTACGTGTTCTTGCATCGAATCCACTGTCAGCCAAGTGGGAATTAGGTATTGGGTTACGCAGTGTTGGTAAGTTGACCGTGAGATGGCGCTGTACAGTACAATTTTACGCTAGGCCACATCAGTTCAGTTCATCAGTTCATCAGTTCAGTATCGCTTTAAAGGTAAAGACCATTATTGGAAACGCCCCAATTTCAAAAAAATGAAATGGAATCTCTTATTACCAATCATCTGAAAGAGTATGTTTTGACTAATACATTGATATATTTGGTAAATTAGTTTATCTATTGGTGTATGAGAGATAAACGCACGTGTCGCGAACGTGTGCGTAGTCCCATATGCATCTTTCTGTGTACAGTGCTTGTAACTTTACCAAGACTGGGCCAAATTTCTTATCATTTTGATGATTCCAGAACCTTGCAGTACACACCAATACTTATATGCTAGATGATCAACCTTTTCTGATCGATTCCACAACGTTTCATTCACAATGCAATCGCATGACCATAACTGGTCTTTATCTTTAAACGATTTGGAGTACATACATTTGATCTGAGCCTTGCGATCTGATAATGGATGACACTTTTTATTAAAGCACACTTATTGTTTTTTGTTCTTTGGAATGTGGTAAGAATTTGCAATGTGCAGTCACAGCTATAAGACATTCACACTTTAAATATACATAAATCAATAAATCAGTAATCATAATAATTTCCTTCGACAATGCTAAATTGATAGTTTGCTCCAAAAGTCAGAGTGTATACCTACCAGTATTATTAACCAGCGTAAAAGAATATGAACATCCCTGTTCATCTCTTGGATGCATGCAGACACTCTTTTCTCTGTCTCTTTCACTTATTTGTATTTGAATCTATTGTTCAATTTTGGTTGGGGTGGGGCGGGGAGGGGGGGGGGGGCGGTGCACGGCGACGTACCTCTCGCGCAACCTGTAGATGCGCTACTGGATATATTCTAGTTAAGGGGGGGGGGGGTAGTTCCTGGCTCTCCAAACACAGCACATGGATTTTAATCATGTATCGATTTAAAGCCCCAACGGCAAACCCTTACTTGTTTGCCAGAGAGAAAGTGATCGCCAGTAAATATGACCGCGGCCATATGGAAGAGAAAATTGGTAAGGGGAGACGATTGTTCATTGTGAAGGGCTTTGGCAGAGCAGCGGTGACGTCTTGAATTAAATACGACACGTACTGCAAGCTGCCCGGCTAATATTCCTTATGTTATCCTTAACGGGCGTACAATTTTTACGCATGCGCATATAATCCGCAGGTGTGGATGATCACAAGAGGGGATAAGTGCGAATATTATTATCATCGGCATCATAGAAAACTCTGCAAGTAATACTTTCCTCCCTCTGTGACTAAGGTGAACTCGGCTTACGCATGAGTATTGTTTCATGATTAATAAAGCCATACTGTATTAGAAAAAAATATCGCAAACAAATCTTCTCGAGTGCCATTTTAGGTCAGCTGGTGCAGTACGTTCCCGTAAATTACGAAAACAGGAAAACAACTAGCTTCTTTATGGTCTAGAGCAATGGTTCTAATTTTTATAGTCAGTTTACCAGGCCATATATATATATATTTATATATATGCATAGGCCTTTAATTCGTCTTTACCCTTGGCCTCATTTGCTTTTTATTTTCTAGCATGTCGAACATTCTAATAGCATCCATCACACAAACGTCTTATTCTCGCTTCAACCCTACACATTACTTGTTAAACCTTTTGATAAACAGGATGGAGTTTGAAGGAAACGAAAGGGCTCACAAGACTTTCGAGAAATAAACTAAAAGGTGACTTCGATACCCTATTGTACTTGCATACCCCATCAATATCATGTTTGGATTATGAAACTCCGACCTTCTTTGAATATAAACATTTGATAAACCTTGGCCATAATCGTGATTGTGAAAGAGTTTTAGTCAGAATGGTTATAATAACGGTTTGAAAGTTGTTGTTTCAAATCAAACAGAAGATTATCTGTGACAGTTTTCGATGTCTAGAGTTCAGACATTTTCCCTCAGACACGAATTGGCTAACTGAAGTAAGCCGCCTATTTTCCGATCGCCAGTGGTTGTCGTTGTGGCGATTACTGTGTTTATATATACGTCAGACAGGTGATATACGCCCCCGTCAGACAGCTGTCTGACTTATACAGCGCAGTTATCGGCTTAGCGGCTTTCTTCAGTCCGCCAATTTGCGTCTAAGGAAGATGTCTGAACTCTAGACATCGAAAGTGTTACATGACCAACCAAAAAATGGATGTGATACAAGAGCTTTCAAACCACCAAGTCATTATCATCTTACACAGCCAATCCACCTCGGAAACTGTGCGGTTCTCGCTGTGTCGTCTAAAAACAAAATGGCGCCGCCGGAAAACATTTCCAATCCTACCCTGCATAAAAAAAACAAAGAAAAAAAACGAGAACAAAACACAAAAGCAACAACAAATGTGTTCGATGGAACATAAAGGTTGCCTTACCTCACAACCTTTTCTGCATTGAGAAAAGATATGGAGCAGAATTTTCCGAGTGAAAATCTATGGATAGATTTCTCTTCATAATGCTGTGAGAGATTTGAGGCTTCTAACCTTGATATGTACAGTATGTGCAGCTCTTCTCCGACCTCCCCTCCTTAACCTCCAAGTCGACAAAACATCCGCTGTCTATTCTTCAGCATTTTATTTCTCTCTCTCTATCTAGTCATTTTCCGAATGCAATACATGAATGCTTTTCTCCCTCTATTTTGGCATCTCAGGTTGATTGAAGAAAAAAAACAGATTTTTAAAAGCATGCCTCATGTCTTATTTTCATGGAAAAACGGTTGAGAGTGTTTAAAGCATTTTTTGCATGTTAGAGAGTTACTAGAGTAGAATGAATATAATAAGTAACATTTCATACACAAATTACGCAGTGACAGATTCACTTTAAGGCTTATTCACAAAACCGCAGCATTTCTTTAAATGGTGACGTAAAATGTAAAACGCTATCCATGTCTCTATCTTATAATACAGAGCTCTCTGAATACGCACAAGTCACCTTTTTACACGGTTAACAAAATACAAAAAATGGTCAAAGGGGGAGGGGGTAGGCGCATTTCTTAACAAGCCTTTAATGTCCACATTAAATATGTTAAACACCGTTACATCTCATCCATCTCTTCCTTAATTCCCCTTTTGTTTCTCCTATTTCTCCCTCTCCCTCCCTTGTTCCATTGCTTTCCTCTCTTTCTTGCACCCTTTCTCTAATCTATCTATCTATCTATCGATCTACCTTTCTCCCTAATTCTTTATCTCTCCAACCTTCACGGGGTACGAGGAAATTGGGGCCATCTCTCATGTTCCTCTTCTCCCCTCCCCTCTCTCTCTCTCTCTCTCTCTCTCTCTCTCTCTCTCGATCTCTCTATTTATCTTTCTCTTAAACCTTCACCTTGAATATTCCACGTCAAAACACTATTCCTGCAAATGAGGTACGTTGAAAGCGGGGGCCGTCTCTCACGTTCCTCTTCTTCCAACCTATCACTTTGTCCTCCTTTTCTTTCTTTGCCTCTCCCCCACTATCTCTTTCTATATCTATATCTTTATACTTATTTAACACTATATCTTTCTATCTACGGGCTACATGTAACTCTCTACTTCCCTTACTTTCACCTTCCATTTCCCCTGTCGATTCATCATTCATACACCTTAGGTATGCGGAAGGCGGGGGCGAGGTAAACCGACTGAAACACGCACCCTCTCCCGCTAGCCACTCAATCTCTTCCGTCCCTCATAGCCTTAAATACAACCCCCAAAAAGGGCGTTCGAAAGAATGAGAGTATTAAAGTGAAGAGGGAGAGAGAGAGAGAGAGAGAGAGAGAGAGAGAGAGAGAAAAGAGACTGGAAATGAAAAGTGACTAATATGTACAATTGACCTATAATTTACTTTATGTTTGCTTTAAATTGTTGCTCAGTTATATATATTTCAAATGAGTGTTGTTTAATTATGTTTATGTTTAAGCAATTAATATTGAAAACGTCTATTTATTTTATTATATTGTATGTTTGTATTACACATAGGGAGGAATGATTTTTTTTAATTTTCACTATTAAAAAATAAAAAGGTGTAGGAGAGGAAAAGAGAGAGAGAGAGACACAGAGAGAGAGAGAGAGAGAGAGAGAGAGACAGAGACAGAGACAGAGGTGGAAATGAAAATTTAGTACGACAAGCTGTCAGCCTCGTCAGATTGTGCTGTAGACTGCATAGGTGGACTTTAAAATGGGGGTATTAGTCTGCTAAACGTTTTTCTCCCTCTCTTTTTCTTTCACTCTTTTCATTTCTAGATTTTTCTCGTAAATTATCCTACTATTTCAGTGGCGGGAGTTTAGACATGTTAGAAGCGGCGGCTGCAAGCTGAGAAGGACGTGCCACTATTCAGGCACTGATAAATACAAATCAAATGTAGAGTTATCGTTTAGACCTCAATGTTTGCGGTTGCGATGTTAGTGGCGTATATTCGTGAAGCTGCACTGGCGCTATTAGATAATTGTGTATTCGCAGACATGGAATTAGAAAGAAAATGGAAGGGAAGGAGCTGGAATTGGAATTATGGTTGATTGTGTAAGACTTGAGGCTCTACGCTTGGACGGAAATGTATAGCATTGTTTGGAATAATGCAATAAATCATGAAAATGGTTTGAATTCTTGAAAGGGGATAAATAAGAAGCACAGAAAACAGCGAGCAAGAGCAATTCAGCCAGTGTGAGAGCAACATAATAATAATAGAATCAAAATGGTAGTTAGAGGAGGATGTGGGAACATGGAAACTAAATTTTCGTACGCGAACAATGACGCATTGACTTGAAACCTACCTACACAAGTCTACTTACACTGTATCCCTGACAGTATAATGATTCGATTAACATAATTCCTTCCCAGAATGCATAAATTAAGTTAAATGAGAAAAGACCAATTGAGAAATTACAAATCTGTAGCGTCTACATACGTTTGCTGTAGGCTGATTACTAAGATGTGCGTACTTTTAATTAACCGTAATAGGCTTGCCTTAATCAAATTTGAAATCTTTGTCTTGACGTAAGATACTCAATTTAGAAAATTAGTATTCAGTTTGAATTATCATGTATTTGTGAAATAATTTAAGTAACTAACCGAAAGGAAAGTACTCATTCATTTTGTAGTTTCCGACGTTAGTAAATGAAAGTTTTCCACTAAAATGGTAAACAAAAAGGGCGGGGACACAAAGGGTTTACCATAAACGAATTATCTTGCGCTTACAGAAAAGTTGTATAGACTGCACGAAGAATGATGTAGCAAAGTACACATTTAATATAGTTTAAAGCTAAATTACATGAAAGTTATTCGTTATACGAGTAAACAAAAGGGACGGGGACACAATAGACATTTGAAAAATTGACCATGACATAAGATACACAGAATAAAATTATGTATTAATTTAGAACTAAAATGTGCTTACACCTCCCCCCCTCAATAAAAAATGTAGACTATACAACGAGCTACATGTTTATCGTAAAGTATACATTCACAATAGTTTCAAACGTAATGATATCAAGTTATATGCTAAAACGATAACAAAGGAAGACGGGGCAATTAGTTTTCTTGTTTTGGTATAATACTTAAAATTACCTGATATATGCAGATGAAGAAACAGCTACGTTTTAAATAATCCAGTTATGTTCTTCGAATACAAAACAAGTCTCTTTGTAGATTACACAAAGTTGTGTATTGAAATTCCAATCAATGAATATGTTTTTTAACGTAAGAAAACGAATTTTATTTGCGAAAACCATAAAATAGGGGAATACAAAAAGCGATGACTGCAAGCTATTGCTGCAACATGGGTTTTGCGTCGTGTGCATTTATACGTGTTGCACAAAAGACAGTTTACATAATTATTCACGATTGTAACAAGGAAGATGCCTTGTCTTGCCTCTGGGTGAGACTTACAAAGCGCTTATGACTGCTTACACGGGATAGGTATCCAGCCTGTCTTACTTTACCAGGGGTTTTGATAAATTCTACGGATTTCCTTCTAATACCAGGTACCCCTTTTGATATCCCTGGAAAATGTATAAATACAATGTCTTTGAAAGAAAGAAATAGGTGCCAGGGTTTGTTAGCATCGAGCTGCAATCGGAACCGTTTTTCCTGTAATGATAGGCTATCTTTGTTGGAAAATTGTCGACGAGTGTATGTTTGAAAATTGGCATATTAGTTCATGAAGTGTGTATCGTTACCTGTTGCCATAACATAAAGATAACAAGGGAAATATTTGAAATATTAATAGCAAGAGAGAGAGAGAGAAAACAAAAACGGGAGGGGGTATGTGTAGGCCTATGTTTGTGTATGAGAAAAGAGATAAATAGAAATGGAGAGTGGCATGATAAAAGAGCATGCGAGACAGAACTGAAATAGCTCGATAGATGAATGGAGGGGGGGGGGGGGGGAGAGAGAGAGAGAGAGAAAGAGATAGAGAGAGATAGACAGAGAGAGAGAGAAGAGAGAGAGAGAGAAAGAGATATAGAAGAGAGAGAGAGGGAGAGGGAGAGAGAGATATATAGAAGATAGAGAAAGAGAGATAGAAGAGAGAGAGAGAGAGATAGAAGAGAGAGAGAGAGAGGGAGAGGGAGAGAGAGAGAGAGAGAGAGAGAGAGAGAGAGAGAGAGGGGACGGATTGGGTGGGTGGAGGAAGACACAGATAATGACATTACACGAGACGATTAGACAATTGTAATTTTTGTCCCGAATAATCCCCTGTCATGATGTGTCGATATACAAGAACCCATTATTGTTATTATTATTATCTACATTAGATAATGGTGTTATACCACGTCAATGTAAAACAAAGTTTTTCTACATAATTTGTGTTTTCCCATCTTTAGTCACACTTGTACAAGGTTTTAATTCCTCATATATTCCTCTATTCCTCTCTATGCACTGATTGAACGACATCGTGAAACAAATAGAATCTACAATATCGATGGCCAGAATTGGCAGTGTCTGAAGGAGTAGGCAACATTCTTTATCTTTTATTAATCTCATTGGCGGGAGGAGCGGAATTGGGTTTGAAATACACACCATGATTTGTTAGATTATCTCATGTTGCCATGGAAACAATGTTACAAGGCCTTTTCGCTTCGAAGATTACATTTTAACGGAAAAAAGGACGTCCGTTTCACCACTTTGTTTCTCTTCGACTTCTTATGCTTCCAATAATTCTCTTCATCATGTTTGAAGAAAAAAAAGTCGACGCTATCACTCGACGGAATCAGTGGACAGAACCACTTCCACTCTCATCAAAAAGGGACAGCAGGAATCGCATTCAACGTAGTTTTGTCTTTCAAATCCTACAACTTAAAAGTTTTTGTTATAAATTGGTATAATAACTTGGTATATTTGGGTTTATCTTGAGTTACCATAATAATCATACTGTCATTTATGTTTGTATGGCTGTATGTGATCCACAATGAAAAAAAGATAATTAAGATCAGCCTCATTACTGTAAATATATATACATAATATATATTATTAAAGGTAAAGACCAGTAATGGTCATGCGATTGCATTGTGAAAGAAACGTTGTGGAATCGATCAGAAAAGGTTGATCATCTAGCATCTAGCATCTGCAAGGTTCTGGAATCATCAAAATGATAAGAAATTTGGCCCATTCTTCGTAAAGTTACAAGCACTATACACAGAAAGATGTATATGGGACTACCCTATCTCTCTCACCAGACCATGAGAGAAATAAATTTACCAAATATATGAATTAGTAGGCGGTTTCCCGGCAAATTTGTTATCATCATGTATTAGTCAAAACATATTCTTTCACATGATTGGTAATGAGAGCTTCCATTTCATTTTTTTAAATTGGGGCGTTGCCAATACTGGTCTTTACCTTTAACAACAACTACTCCAATTATATTAAGACTCATTGTTAGCGGTAACTTCTACTACTAAAACACAAAACACTTTAAAAAAACTTAAAACATCTTATACAGTAGGCTTGCGGGTGCACCATGTGAGAGAGAGGGAGGATTGAGGAGTCCTGAAAAGGACTCTGACTCGGTAATCTTTCTTGAGGGTTTGTTAGTCCTAAAAAGGACTGTTGGTATAGTCTTGAAAAAGACTGTTGGTTATCTTTCTTAGCTTATAGTTATAAGGAGAACTATAGCGCTTGGAGAGGATGAGTAGCATCTTGTCGTTATGACCACATACAAATTGTACCCTATTCTAGATACGCTGATATAATTTAGTTTCTTATGAAATCTACTCATAATTGGTTCCCGTCGTTTGTTTGCAAAGTCCACTTTCGCATCATCGCTAATCACAATCCGTCATCTTTCTTTCTCCCCCGTCTATTCTGTTCTCCTTCCCCTCATCTCTTTCCTCTCGCATGCACATTACAAAGATGACAAGCATGACCATGGGAGAAGCTGCTGAGTGTTTAATTACCATCTTCAATCCAGCTGCAGCATTTTCCTATAGCTCCTGGCAAGTGGTATCATGCATAGATCATCATATTCATCTATTTTCGTCCCATAAATTACCCGACGGGCCCGTCCTCCCCTCAGCAGACAACCCATTTCCTTTGCCATTTCGGATTACACCAAGAAAGGGCACAACAGCGGAATAAAACCAGGTCCCATCTCCCTGATAAAACCATCTAAAACCCAAGATATGCATTACTTGCAGCTGGGGCCGTCTTATACGCAGTGTCTTCATTGGCTCTTACTTCAGAGATTTTACAGTCATGATGTTTATTATTTCTAATTTTATATTCATAAATACCAGTGGAAAACCCCGTAATTGTTTAAAATACTTTCACTGAAATTTATAATTAAGATTAAAATTTTCATTTCATTTCTGATTTATATTTCATATTTGTTATTTTCTATTTCCTTCTCGATTTGATTTTTTAACATGAATTTGAACTGCCATTTCGATTTCGATTCAATCCCCCCATCCTAACAACAAAAAGGACGCTGAGTTCATATTACAATTTCATATTCAATTTGGATTTCTATTTTTTCTCCTTTCGATTTTCAATGTTATTCGTCTTAATTTTTCAATGTTCAATCTGTTTCACCAGCTTGGACAAGATGCAAGAGAGAGCGAGCGAGAGAGAGAGAGAGAGAGGAGAGAGAAAAGCATGCATTTTCCTTCAAACATAAAATGAGAATAACCATATCAGTATACATTCAGCATTAAGTTTGAAACGAAAACAAATTAAAGATCCAACTTACGGGCAGCCAATCCTGCTAAAAGCTACTGTTTTTTCGTCTCGAAAAATATGGTTGGGGGAAACCCCGGTGTATTGTTACATCATTACATCCTACCCAGTTATATCGACAGGAAGGGCCTGAGGAGAAAAGTGATTTCAATTTAGTTTATCCTCTGATGATGTCAGAAAATCTATGCGAGTAGAGGTTTTCTTTTTTTACATCACATATGAGAACAAAAATTGTCGATTTTCCTCACACTGCTTCAAGATACAGTTAATTCAACTTGTCTTGGATTTTCCAAAAGGACGATAGTTTCAAGGAAACAAGGTTCGCATTGTCTCTTATTTGCGATTAAGACATAATCTTCTTTCATTTGAAAAACATTATTAAATGTCTTCAGTCAACTAATTGAAATGTTGAATATGAAATTGCAATAAACAGGTAACTTTTGCTTGACTATTTAAAACTCAAAGTAGCAATAGTTCAGATTCAGCCGGTTATATTTTTCTAAATTACTTACCAATACGAATAAAGGGCGGGAAACTTTGGGAAAGGTTAATGTTTTTCCCCTTCTTTTAAGAAGTACACTCAAGTAGTTATCTACGTATTAGAACCTCACTATCTTACATCATCGTGACATTTATGAAATGTAAATAGGAATACAACTTGACATGGGAATGATGGTACGCTTAGTCCTGACGAATTCGAATAAAGGGCGGGAAACTTTGGGAAAGGTTAATATTTGTTGTTTCCTTTAAGAAGTACACTCAAGTAGGGATCTACGTAATAGAACCTCACTGTCTTACATCATCGTGACATTTATGAAATGTAAATAGGAATGCAACTTGACATGTCAATGACGGCATGCATAGCCGTGCTTGTTTAAGGCTAATTCCCCGCTTCTGACTGTGCCCTAAAAATGGAAAATGCCAAGGTCGGCATAATATCGAATAGACAGAAGGACAAAAGTAACGGAGCGAAAGAGAAGGAAGTTTGTACAGCGGTAATGTGGTTAGTTTATCATGCCGAAGATGTTTCTCTAAAGGAATGTCAGAGAAAGCGCAAAGCACTAAAGATCGTAAAGAGAAGGTTGAGTTCTGGGTAGAGGTAAAACATAATTTGTTGAAATAGTAATGGTAATATTTGTTTTGAAGAACGGAATACAAAAGAACAACAAAATATATAATGTAGAGAGTGAGAGAGAGAGTGAATGAGAAAGAGAGAGGGAGAGAGAGATAGAGAGAGAGAGAGAGAACACATTAAGGAGAGGGAGGAGGGGGGGGGGGGGGGTAAGGGGTGCAAAGGACACATGCCTAATACAATGAACATGTTTCAAATAAACATGTCCAAATGTGTTTATTTTAGGAAAGGCTACATGATCTTGAAGTACGTTAACATTTGGGCAATCAACGAAGTCTGCAGCCATATCTGAGTCTCGCCTCCAAATTACGTTGTTCCGTTTGCAAGTCTACTGGCCTTTGACTAAGGCGGCAGTCGCAGCTGAACGTTGTATATGAGATTTATTTTATTTATCACCTCTAATGAAGAAACGTTCCAGGCTTCAGCGCCTTTTTTGAAGGCTAAAAGCTTCCAGATTAGGAGTTTTGTCCCGTGATTTCGGTCCGTCCGCTTTTGGCGTGCTGCAACCCCATGTACCGCCAGATGTGTCCTTATTAGGAGTATACATAATACTGGTTTTTATCAATTGTAAACATATTTCCTTCCGTTTTCTTTCTTTTTTGTTCTCAATTTATTTTCCCTTACATTACACTCCCATTACACTGATGAGTTCTTTTCACGTTTGACCATTTTACATTGTACTATGTGCATGTTTTATAATGTATCGACAGCTTATTTGTGAATTCAAGTTGTGTCATCTGTCGGCTGTGACTTTGAACTTTTATCAATAAACCTTATGAATTCAATTCCATTCAATATACTAAACGATGCAACAGCTGGCTATCTGCCGATCATATTGATGCAACATATTAACGATTTGAAGAATTGTAATCCTGTAACAATCGCCGATTGATTCGAATCGGTAGTCGACTTCTTTAATTCAGTCCCGCACATATCATTTCGGGTAAAAGTCTAGTGGTACTGTCACAAAGGTTCGTGTGAACGATGATTTCGTACGAATCTCCATGTTTTTCCATTGTCTGAAATCGTTCGTACGGCGTTCGTAGCAGTTCGGAATGGCATTTGTGACCGAGGCTTTACCTGTACCACTGTGTTTCTAAGACACAATCTCAACTTCAGCCCCATTAAACTCTTATATATCCTCTGAAGAATTAAAACCTTGACAATCTGCCACCGAAGATGAGAAAACACAAACTATGTCGAAATGATTTGTTTTACATTGACGTGACCGAATCATTAGACATAACGCTATTATCTAAAGCAGATATGAACTCATCACACATTATAACTAGATCTCAGGTTACACGGTTAATGATGCACAATTTTTATCGGCATTATTATGTTCGGTACTCTACTATGTCAAAGATGTACACCGATTCGGAAAGCTAAACACGAAACAAGTGTCAACCGTCATTACTGGGGGCCATCAAATAGGCTCGATGATACTAAAAGTATTCCCGCTTTTGTTTAGGAACGGCCGCCCACCTGTCTGATTAGATATGACATTGAATCGTCTCTTGTTATAGGGACTTTACTCTCTCGCAAACATAGCGATTGTGTGGTCTCATGTATAAGATCAGAAATGTGTTGCGACAAACTTGTATCCCCTCTTGTTATGCTTTTGGGTGGCCCCTTACAGGCTATCGTGGCCGAAGTACTGCAGTGCTCCCAGAACCCATGGATACCGAATCGGAATGTTGTATTTCTTAATTTGTTTAAGGGATTGGTTATCTTTGTCCCAGATTCTAAACAAAATCCTGGATTTAGCTCATGCTGCAACCATAATTATAAACCTTTAGGTCAGTCAGGAATCCCATGACTTTTACCAGCCGATCGCCTGTCAGATAATCAAGATATTTATGATTGGAAATCGAAATTTCAAAAACCGTTTCCCAACGGTTTTTATAAGACTACAGTCTATTGGGGAAAATGAGTATGGTAACACCGGTCACTCAGACAAAGATTTTCACCTTTTTGAGGCATTTCATGATTTATTTCTAAAGCGCATTTTTTTAGGGCTTTAATATTACGCCATATTACACGCTGATAACACGTAGGGCCATGCATCTCAGATTTAACATTGATGACTTTATTAAGACGAAGTTATATTCTATTAATATTTACCTCTCTAGTCGACACCTACGCAGCATTTGTGCGCAAATGAAATGAAGCCCCACATGCTGATCGCCCATCACTTCCACTACCTAGCAACCTTGCCAATTATTACTTCATGTGCATGATCGCTCATCACTTTATTAAATCATCCCCGCATTCATGACATGATCATCAATCAACGCAGCGTGTGTGATATTAATGAAATACCAATGTGTTATTCATCACAGGCTGGAGCCACCCCTCCCCCCGTTTGAAGACTTAGCATATGACGAAAGGAACAAAATATAACAAAGACATTTAATATAGAAGAGCACAAGAAAACAAGAACAATTGGAAGAATAATCAGAAAACGGAAGAGGAGGGGAGAAGGAGATTGAGTAGGTGACCGAGGGAAACAAGAAGACGGGAGAAGGAGAAGGGAAAACAAATCAGGTTAATGACAACAACGATGTGTTCGCCCCCACCCCTCCTGTCTTACCCCTTTCACTCTGGGTCTGAGGAAAAGTCCTCCCCTATTTCATTTATTTATGGATACGCCATAAAAAATAAAAAAAAACGAATGGTTGTGGTGGACATTGTACGATGTAGAGCGCCGCGACGTCGCTTTAAGTGGTTCCGCCCTTTTGGATTGACGTTTGGCGAGATATTTTAACCCTCACAAGTGTTTCTCCTACCCTTCTCGTTTCACCCTTTAATAAATCGAATCACGGTCAGGTGAAATTTACGCTCCACCATGACTACGCCACTATTTATTTACAATTGCATCTCTTGACCTAGATCTACTTGTAGAGTAGTCGGTGCCTGGAAGCTCGGATTCACCTCGTGTTATCACCCAGTTCCAGAAACGTATGTAGACGTCTTAAAAGCTTGGGAAATAAGCTACGTCCATGCATTATGAATGAGTCAGCGGGGATAGAAATGGGTATGCATTTCGCCAATCGGCATTATTGCCACCATCATCATAAATCTTAAAACTGGGTCTTTTTAAACTGATTGCTACGACGCGACTGTATGGGAAACGACCTATATAAAAACTCTGCGCAGACTGCGCTACAATCTGTTAATGAACTTGTAACAACGAGAGGGGATATTGAGTTACATAATCTGTAGAGGCGAAAACCTCTTCCATTTATTCCAACAAACAACATAACTGGAATCTCCTTTAAAAAAACCTCTATTATTCAGGACAGTAATTTTTTTCGAGAACCTATAATGTGCTATCCATATTATATTTTTGGCAGTGCCCGAAGGATAGAGAAAAACAGAAATTAAGGAAAGTATTCTACACGATAAACGGGAGAGTTGTCATTAACTACGGCATAATCCACTGACCAAATTGGCAATTTGAATTTTGCAAAGACATTATCATTTCAAATATTTCAATATATTTCAGACTTTCGCCAGACTTTCTATTTTTCTCGGATTGTTTCTATTTCATATATATGAACTCATTACAAAGGTCTAATTGCCCGTTATTGAGCGTGGTAGAACGCGGCTATTTAAAGCCCGTCTGCACGAGTTTGGCCAGGGGGATTAGACCTCCCAGCATGGTCACTGGCAGGAGGTTATCTCATCAAATCAGCTCACAATTAACATAAGAAAAAGGGGAACGTGGGGGACCAGTAGGCACGGATTAGGCATTGTTTGCTATATAGAGGGCGCAAGTATAGCTATAAGTAGTGCAGTGGGCTTTAAATGAACTGTCCTGGCGACAAGAATGTACCTGGTAAAACGTGCCGACGTGACAAACTTGACTTGAACGAACACAAGTCAGGACATTAAATTTCTCCCGTGACTGGGGGAGTGTGAAAGATTACTGGCTGTTTTTACAACATCTCTCAAAGGATGAATTGCGGACGAGTACGGATATAGCCTGGCTGGAATATATTTATTGGTGAGTGCAGAACGTGACATCAACGCGAGGGGTTCTTAAAGGCGTACATGTAGTAAGAGTTAGATTGGTAAGATTTTTGTGTGGAACGATCGGATAGAAAAAGATACAGATGAAGAGAAGGAAAAAGGTTAGAGAAAGAGAGAGAGAGAGAGAGAGAGTGTGTGTGTGTGTGTGAGAGAGAGAGAGGGAGAGAGAGAGAGAGTGTGTGTGAGAGAGAAGGGAGGAGGGTGGGGTGGGGGGGGGGGGGGGTAAAGAAAGGCAGAAAGGGGCAGAGTTGCAGCCAGACTAGACTAGGCATTTCCTGGAGTGAGAGTGAGAGAGAGAGAGAGATAGAGATGAACCCTTACGCAAAGGCACGTATAGATAAGAAACTCTGGAGAAGAGAGAGACAAAATAAATAGGCAGAGGAGGAGAGGGAGGAAGAGAGGATGATAGAGAGAGAGGGAGAGAGAGAGAGAGTGAATGGGATGGGGGAGGATAGAGGGAGGGAGAGATAGAGAGATGAAGAGATAACACCAGAGAAAATGAAGTAATTAATTACCATAGGCCCTATGTGCCTCATCTATATTCCCCCGAAAGCTCATGCAGATAAATCAGCAGACTTATCTCTTTCTCTATGTTAATTATTACAAAATGCTCTCTGTCGCTTATTTCTCGCTGATCCACGGATCGATGTTTACATTCTTCCCAGCGGACCATAGGCTTCTTTCCCAGGGTTCTTTAGTGATTTAACCAGGACGCGTATATGGCAGGCGCATGATGCCATTAATGTTGATAGGTAAAAAGAGGGATCGTTTAAACGCTTGAAGTTTAAAGATAAACTTTAGTACTGGTAATGCGATTGCATTGTGAAAGAAAAAGTGTGGAAAGGATCAGAAACAGTTGATCATGTAACATGTAAGTATTGGTGTGCACTGCAAGGTTCTGGAGTCATCAAAATCATAATAAATTTGACCGAGTCTTGGTAAAGTAACAAGCACTGTACACAGAAAGCTATATATGGGACACCACAAATGGTGTCGGGGCTAGTACTACTTTGATTTCCTTGTCGTTCTATGCTCATTACTCAGCCAGTATACATTTTCTTCCAAAATTGTTTGGCACATGTCATTTATTTGTAATCTTGAACATTCAGTGTAAGTTTCGTTTGATTCTGTGAGAATTGATTTTTTTTTTTTTACCAGAACTGGAGTTTATCTTTAAGACATATCGATAATTGTTTTTCACTTTTGTGTTGAACAATCAGAACTTGTGTATCAACACGGGCAGCCCAGTCTATCTGTTCAGACCAACACGAAGTATGATTGTTTTATTCATATTTGTATTTTATATATTCAATTGACTATTTATTTATATAATTATTTAATCATTTATTCATTTATTTTAATAAATACAGATTGATAGACTGAGCATGTTGAAAGATTTTATGAAGTGAGCCGATGAAACACAGTAATACATGTAAAAGTGATCAATTATCGGTCCTTATTCTCGAGCTCTGATTGGTCAACAACAACAAATGAACAAACAAGCAGGCAAAGAAACACGAGACAATGGGAAAGGATTGATTTTTAACGATCGAAATTTGGATAGATCAATCTTTATCCACTCGAACTATCATGACACCAAACGATTTTAAAACGATTGATGATTTACCGTTGAAACTTCACAACAGATGCATGACAAAACGCATAAAAAAGTCTGTGTTTTACCATCACCGCGTCTATCGGATTAAAACACAAATCGATCTCTCTTCCATAGAACTTTATGGCACCAAACGCCTGCTATACAAGTCATATCCTAAATAACCGAAGCCGCAGCAAGTGGAGATTAGGAAGATTTGCATTTGATATTCCCCGAGTGGTTCATGGTTCATGGGCGTTAAGAAGCTTGCATTGCTAAATGGAAATGTGCGAACGTATGTGTTCAGATGAGAAGATGTTTTAGCGTCTAAGATGCACGGCCCTACGTGTTATCAGTGTCTGTGATATGGTATAATATTGAAGGCCTAAACAAATCGAAAGAAATGCCTCAAAAAAGTTTTTAAAAATTGAGTGACCGGTTTTAGCATACTTGGTCTCCCCAATGGACGGTAGTGTTATGAAAACCGTTAGGAAAACGCAAAATTTGATTTTAATTTTGAATCATAAATATCTTGATAATCAGGCGGCGAGCGGCTTGCAAAAGTCACGGGGTTCCTGACAACCTAAAGATTTGTTTATAATTATTATTGCGGCATGAGCTAAATCCAGAATATTGTTTCAGTATCTGAGACAAATTTACCATCCCATTGATTTCTAAAATAATGATGGATGCAGGCGCGTACGCAGGGGGGGTGTTTGGGGGGTTAAACCCCCCCCTTTGGTATTTTTATGTGTATAAACCCCCCAAAAAAAACCCTAAAACCCCCCCCTTTGGGATTTTTTTTTTTTTTTTTTTTTTTTTTAATTATTATTTAATAAAAAAAAAAAAAAATAAAAAAATTCCCATGGATGACCTAAACAAGTGACCTCACCCCCCCCCCCCCCAACGGAGGAACATGTCAAATTTTCAAATTTCGAGACCAAAAAAAAAAAAAAAGTGTCCTCTTCCCCCCCACCCACCCCCCCCCCCCCCCCCCCCCCCCCCCCCCCCCCCCGCTTATTCAGCGGTCGGCTGAGTCGTTGCGATTTTTTTTGGGACCAAAAAAAAAAAAAAAAAAAAGTGTCCTCTTACCCCCCCCCCCCCCCCCCCCCCCCCCCCCCCCCCCCCCCCCCCCCCCGCTTATTCAGCGGCTGGCTGAGTCGTTGCGAAATTTTCGGCCCGATTTATAAATGTTAAAACCCCCCCCTTGAAAAAATCCTGCGTACGCGCCTGGATGGATGGTAGAGTCTTTTTTGTTTTAAGCACCCGTAGAACAATTTGGAATCAGAGCACAGCTACACCTTTTTACGAGAACGTCATTCTAAACATGACTGTGATTAATACCTTCGTCTCGTCTAAACCATCACAAGCAGGCCTGTCGGAAATGAAAAACTGTCACACCTTAATGTATCTGGGGATGAGATGTTTGGCGCGAAATCTGTACCAACAAATTCCTCTTGGGGAGTATTAGCAAACAAACTACCTCCTGTCGTCTGAGTTGTATTTATGAGCCAGTTCATAGATACAATCTGCGCATGGGCAGATAAAGGTCATTTGTACCAAAAAGGTAAAACCCACAGAGATGAATACTGGATATGCGCTCATGAAAGTTATGTAATATTATTCCTTTATGCACCAACGGTAGGCCTACATTCTAAGATACGCAGATGGAAGTATTCTTTTCAAGAGGGCAAACAAAAGTTATTCATGAAGCATATCTAGGACTTTGGCAGTTATTATTCTAAGATGCTCAAAGTGGAACTTCTCCATGTGTAAAAGATCTGTGGATATTTGGGGTCATTTTTACCATGTGCTATCTGTAAACTCCCTTATTAATGGATGAAATAGTTCTTACCTTACCGCAACTCCAAGACTACGCCACTCTAAGATTTTGTGACCTAATTTTACATTGTATGTCTGGACAGTTTTAGACTATGCTTCGTTTTATTTTGTTCTTTCAACTTTCAAATGGTATAACGCATTGGACAAGTGGATTGAAGATCATGACTAAAACGAACAAAAACTGATTTTTCTTTCTATAAACTTTGTATCTTTAATAGGAATCTGTAAATTCCAGAATATCTGAACCCCTTGTCTATCTGTTTGCCCCCTCCTTTCTTTCTCTCTCCCACTCTCTCTCTATCTCTCACTCCACATACTTTATAAACCTGTCAATAACTAAGTAGAGTTTAAAAACAACTTTAGTAGATTCGTAGAATATAATTATTTCCCTCCGATGTGATCTTGATATTCATTAATAAGTTTAGAATAACTTGTATTTCGTCTAACACTCCTGTATTCATAACTTTGCCATGACGAATCCCTGATCACCAGAGTTTCGACAAAAATAAAGTCTCCATATATATATATATATATATAAATATATAGGCGTGAACAAAAATGGTCTAGGAACGTGACACGTAGCTGTACTTTACAATTTTATTACGAGCTTTCGGCTTGTGAGGCCTTCTTCACCCGTTGTCACGTCAGAGTTGAGAATTCTCGCACTTTTATATATATATATATATATATATACGTATGTGGGGGAAGGGGAAGCGGGAGGGGGTGGAGGGAGGGGGGGGGGGGGGGGCTATTTTACAGCCCCATGTCAGACCATACGTATAACCCACTTATTATCTCACCTAGCAATAGCGTGGCTAACGAGGGTTGACATTAATCGCAATTCTAGTCAGGGTCAATAGCGTGGTGCAATAATTGTGTTGTCACTCTTGCATTAAATTCAATTTCAGACGCCAAAATCATTTTTAAATTGAAAGACAATCTCTTTAATGACTTTGAGAAGTGACAATAACACTGTCGCATAGACTTTCTAATTTTAAGCTGAAAGGCAACTTCAATACTTGAATCTATAGAAATCATGTTGAGATTACGTGCGTCATTGTAACGTGTGCATATTAAAAAAAAGTAATGGACATGGCTATTGAAATTGCATTTTCCGATCGTGTTCAAGATAATGTAATGTGTAAAACTACCTCTCGTTTGTTATCACTTTGCTTTAAATTTCTAATCAATGCATTATGCGTGCATGTAAAACACAATTACAACGTCAGGGAGTGTTTCACAAAGACGGATTGACTTTAATATTAACTACGGCAGGCTGTTCATGCCACTGTTTGCTCTCAACATTTACTGGCATTGGTCTCTCAAGAGACGTACAAACCGTGGTCACAAATCTACAGAATTGTCATCTTTTGATAGTTCTTTATCGAAGGAAAATATATTATCTAAAGATCGTAATTAAGAGACCAATAGTGAGAGCAACTAGTGGCCTGAATGACCTGCCATAGTTAAGTCAAACTTAGTCTTTGTGAAACACACCCCTGACTGATTAAAAACGTTTGTAGACATTATTGCGGGTCTTACACTGAGCTCGTCTCTCTGTAGTTATGTCTTGAGCTGCACCGCAAAAACCTTCATGTTTATTTCACAGTTTCCCAACAGATGTTCCTTGGAGGGAAATTTAATCTCGACGATACCCGCTGATCAAAAGAGAACCTATGAGGATATTCCCTCTGTGTAACATATCGGACGCCATGTCCTGCCTATTCTTAGCCGTGGACTATTGAACTATTTCCATAGGCTTAATACCTGGACGGCTGGACCACATGGTTTTCATAGGCAAAGGGTTAAAAATGAATAATAATATTCTTTGGAAAATTGTACCGCCTTCGAATCAGCTTCACAGTATTCAGTTATGTCATGGGAATGAAATAGATTAGTGGTGATAAAGTAAATAAGAAATTGTCTTAAGCACAGTATCCAGACACTCAGTTAACGCTTACAAGTTGATGAAGAGCTTTTAATCATAGGAAACTACAAACATAGAATGTTGTCACTCGGTATTTGTTTAGATTAAACACGGCTTCGTAAACATGGCATTCTAGGGATTTGTTGGTGTCAGCTACAGGGTTGCTCAAAAGTCACAAAATACATAGCACATTTCTTTATTGTTGTCCTCTCGAGATAATAATACTCAGTCAATTTAAAAATGGATCATTTCTATTGGGAAGAAGTTACATTTGCTTCCCCTCTTCTTAGTTTAAAATAAAAGTTCCATTTATTTCATCATTGCATATTATTGAGGATTTTGTAAACGGACAACTTCATGGCTTAATCCTTCAAATACGACGCCATATAGAGTTGCATTGCATGAACGCATCGCCGCCTCTTGACATTAATGTATCATGGCCCCGGTGACAATTCTAAAAAGCAATTAATTTTTCAGTCCCTTTCCCGTCAAACCTTCAGAAATCCTAGGGTTCTTTATTCTGAATATGTAGAGGACCTGTGTCGTGGTATAGTGAATACGTCGACGGACTGTAGATCACTTGGTTCGCGGTTCGAGGCCCGCCGCGGCAATAATGTCATTTTGCAAGACATCAATCTACATTTGCCACACTCGACCCAGGTGAGGTAAATGGGTACCTGGCAGGAATCAACTGAAATGTTAGAGCGTCATAATGACAGCCATGCTAAAGCAGTGGTTATAATAATGCGGAGCGTCAAAAGTCTCAAGTCTGATATGACTCAGCGCTATACAAGAACCTATAATCATTATTATTTTTAGTACATGTGATTATAATCTTATGAAGAATTCACATGTGAACACGATAATCATTTTTTTTGGGGGGAAAGCCAATCTGCAATTGCCCTGCTTGAATGCACCGCCAACTTGTTACTTCCCTACACTGAATGTCCATTCTAAATCAAGATTTACAATTTCGGTTCTGTACGTGATCGAAACGAAACTATCGGTAAGGAAATATGGAAATGCTAAATTAAAATTGTCTGAAAGAAGGAAATGATTTCCAATTTAATTTTCCTTTAGAATTTTCATCTTCACAACAAACTATGTTATTTCAATAATTATCTACAAGATGGAGCTGGGACTGACATTTAAATTATCACGGAGGACGTGTTTGCAATAAAAACATTATCACGAAACGTTCTATGTAATTGCGAATGAAAAGGAGAGAGGAATAGAGACATGATGCCTTAAAAAATATCCTTTTCAAGGCTATATTCAATGAATAATTCAATTTCCATTCAAGGGCATATCAAAACATCACATAAGCTCTATACATCACAGCCCTGCTGGAAAGAACACACTCATTCACACCCATTCACAGTGTGAATCACACTGTGTTTCACAGTGTGCTCTACAATGTTAAATTGGGGCGTTTTCACATTGTGGTCGATTCGTTTCACACTGTGGTTCACAGTGTGGGTAAAGGAAAAAACACACTCATTCACAGTGTGAATCACACTATGTTTCACACTGTGTTTACAGTGTGAACCGTGATTTCACACTGTGAATGAGTGTGAATGATAGTGTTCTTTCCAGCAGGGAGAGAACCAGCCATTTGAAAACATAGTGGAGGAAATTATTCCGAATTCTTCTCGTTCATTTTAAATTTAAAAACATGCACGTTTATCCGAAATATGTATAGGCCTAACCCTAACTATTCCTGAAAAGTAACAATGAAGTTTGGAATATCAAAATCAGACGAATTTCCTGTATGAGTTTTCGCCATTTTTGAAGCAGTGCCATAATCTCCACTCAAATCTTGCGCTTATAATGAAACATCTCTGTATAAATAAGGAGATTTAGTTTCGAACAGACGAAACATTCCCTTTTAGACCTGAACTTAAAGACCGTCAATACTACTGGGCCAGAAGGGATTAGACCACCCAATCAGGACACTGACAGGTGGCTATCTCATCAACTCAGCTCTCAACTAACATAAGAAAAAGAGGATCATGGGGGACCAACAGGCACCGATTGGGGAAGTTTTCTATTAAGAGGGAGCAAGTGGCTACAAGTAGGACAGTGGGGCTTTAAGAACAATCTTGTGACGAGTCTTTTAACCTCATATGAACCGGGGAGGCAGCTCTGCCTTTTACCCGGCATCTACTGTAAAAAAAAACTAAAACAGTCAACAGCAAGCTTGCGGCTATATCGTTTTAGCTCAAAGTATTAGGTACTCGAGTTTTATTGATCATCATCGACGCCTTGTGGAGAGGCAATTTAGCAATCACTCTCTAAACACTCTATAAAAGGGAACAAGTTGCGTTAATCCGGGCACTTAAAGTGTGTTTTCATGCCGTTTATAGAACCGTACAGCGTGCATCATAGCACTCTACCCAACACATTTTGAATTGATTTTATAGCGTGGTTTCAAAATGCTAGAACTAAATTAATACTTTCTTAGAAATTGAAAACCTGAATGCGAGCAGTCGGTTGGGAATATGCTGTTTGCAAAAAGTGTCATGTAGCGTTTTTTAGATTTGTCGTTGAAGTAGAATACTAAGTTATGAATGAATCCATGTATATAAAAGAAAGAACGTTCGAAAAAGCCTTATAAATATAAAAAGGAAAAGAGGTAAAGTAAGTGACATAAAAAATGATTATAAGATTTACAAATTTGGTAGAGGGTTCTTGTTTTGTTATAGGGAGCAAAGTGTGACGACGTAAGATAAGACTTCAAGTTTGTCTAGAGTCAATAAAGCTCCCTTTTAAACAGTTTTGCTTCGTAGTAGTAATTGGCACCTTTTCAGTGTTTCATCCTGCACGTTAACACAGTTAATCACATAACATGAAGTGGTGTGTTTTAAGAAACTTTTTTTTAAAACCCGAAACCCATTCCTGAAACTTCACAACGATACTTTATGTTTGTCTGCAAGGAAAAACTGTCAGTGGATGACAACATTGTTAGCTTCGGTCGAAATGGAAAAAATATAGTCGACACATTTTGTTGAAATGTTATATCATTTGTCTTCTAAATGGATTCTACGGGGTAAGTTTACCCTTCATTTTTGGAAGTATGCTGGTCTGTATTTTTGTGCCATCCTTTAAAGCCCCACTACACTACGTATAGCTACTTACGCCCTCCATATAGCAAACAATGCCTAATCGGTGACCATTGGTTCCCCAATGATCCCCCTTTTCTTTCTGATTTGATGGGATAACCACCTGTCAGTGACCAAACAGGGAGGTCTAAATCCTCCAGGCCAAGCTAGTTCAGACAGGCTTTAAAGTAGTCAACCTACACTGAAAGCCAAAAGTGAAGCTTGATTTCTGAGGAGGGTGGCATCAAAAGTGCCAAAGAAAAGAAAAAGAAAGCTTGCAAACGCAAATCCCAAAATGGACACCCACAATGAGCACTTTTTGCGATTAAGCATCTCATTTTAATCATGGTCACACCTTTCGCCGGAGAGAGGCTGCTATTGATCCAGCGATCGATAATAATTATGCGTCGCTACAGCGCGAAAGTATCGATTGCAGGTTGACCTGTAGTTATCTAGTGCTATCTGCATTCGATAGTTTGAAACGAAACTCGTTATTTATATAACTGCATTTGAAAGTTAGAAACGAAATTCGTTATTTATAACTGCATTTGAAAGATTGAAACGAAATTGTATATATATTTGTCAGTTATTGACATGGCTATTCTGTAGGGACATAATTATAGGAAACATAAGAAAATCGTAACAGACGGGGAAGCAAATGGATGTTATTATTACTTACAGCTATATACACAAGCAGGTGCTGATTAAATGTGTCAAAAATATCGATAACCATTGACGTTGGACTATTGCTACTATTAATTGCATTCGCTGCTTGTATTTATATCCTTCTCCCTTTTCCTTCCCATTTTGACCGAGGGGTGTTAAACTGCGTCAGTTAGGAAGCGGGGAATTGTTTAATTTGATGATAATGGATTTCGCGCCTGTAAATAGACCCGCTGTCCGATAATTGCAAATCTAATAGCGAATGTGTATCGCCGAATGCGGGTTCACTAAACGAAACAGGAGAAGAACTACGATTGTGGCAATACATCTTTTTTTAAGGAAGAAAGGGTTATACAAAAAGGAAGAGAGGAAGAGAGTAAGAGTTGACTTTGAAATGGACACATTTCGATTGCCAAAAGATACATTATCTCCTTTTGACGTAGACAGACATTAATAAGTGATAACTGTGATGTCATGTTTCTTTTTAGTAGCTCACATAACCATCAGTAATTGATGGGTAAAGACAGTGCTTTATTTTATGTCGCCTGTTCCTTATCGTGCAGAAATTAACTTTATAGCCAGACTTGAAACACAGAAAGGGACTTCAAATAAAGACCTAAAATTAATTTTCCTTACTTATTTCCTTCCGCTATCTATTTTTATCCAATCTATGAGGGGCTACCGCTCGACTCTTTTCCGCAAACCCTGTTACATAACTAATGCCTGACGCACAAAGCGTGTCATTTTGCCTGCGTTAATACGTGCGTCAATCGAGCCTATTGACACAATCGATGTATGCGACATTAGACCAACGCAATGATTGTACGTTTCATGGTACATTACACCTATTGACGTACTCTATCATTCACACGTGGCACGTTAGAGGCTGAGTTAATCGCTGACACCGTCTTACATTAAGCAAAGTTCATGACGAATCATGTGCAAGGGGCTAAACTGAATCTCTAATTGATACGTCAATTTATATCACAGTGACAGATTTAATTACGAGGAATTCCTAGGCAGCTAGTTGCGATCATTTGTATGGCACAGCGAGAATGTAAATGGTAGACCGATCCAAAACCCTGAAGCTTAAAGTGCTCATCAAACAAAGTGACATGCTTCTCCATTCTCCATTATTTATGACACTCGGATAAAGAGGGGCCCTTAAAATCACATTCTGCTGACACTTGATTTAAAGATAAGGTTGAGTTCTCGGAAGAGGTGAAAAATAATTTGTGAGCGCTATCATTGTTATTATGCAAGTGTGGAATAACGTCAGATGAAACATGTTACCTGAAAAGCATGGCTCCTCAAATGCCTTCATATTTTAAATATGGCATGTAACATCGTAAAAATCGGGACGGATTTTTACGCCACGTGTTCTTGTAGTCCCATTTACATCTTTCTGTGTACAGTGCTTGTAACTTCACCAAGACTTGGCCAGATTTCTTATCATTTTGATGATTCCAGAACCCTGCAATACACACAAACACTTATATGCTAGATGATCAACCTTGTCTGGTCGATTCCAAACCGTTTCTTTCACAATGCAATCGCATGACCAGAACTCAACTTCATCTTTAAAGTACTGTCAGTTAACCCTCCCTACTGTTCAGCAATGACTTTCTTTTGCAATTATTTGCACACACAAAAAGAGAGGTGTGAGAACCAAGACATTCAAGACTACATTACAATGTGAGCATCTCTTGTTGTTTAAACAAATACATTTTAAACAACATTTCTTTTTAGATTGTTGGCTACTAAATGCTTTCTGATAACGGATGATTAATAAGATCGTCCGACTTTACCCAATGCTGTAATGTAATTTATTTTATTACCGTCTTTCAAACATTTATATAAAATATCCTATTTCATGAAGCAATGTATATTGCTATGAAAGAAGAGAGAGAGAGAGAGAGAGAGAGAGAGAACAAAAAAGAGAGAGGGAGAGTGTGAGAGAGAAAGTGAGAAAGAAATATAAGGAGGCATTTAACAAACCATTGGTAAAACTATGGCCATTGAAAGAGAGAGAGAGAGAGAGAGACTGAGAAGGTGAGGCTTTAAAGGTATTTTCACGGGTATTAAGTTCAAATATGCAGAAAGTGAGAACCAGACAAATGTGTGGGCGTTTGTTTGTGCGTGTGGGTACCTGTGTGCATATATGCATAGAAAATGGTAAGTGTTTGAAAGTGTTGGTCCGGGGGTTGAAAGGGACACAGGGTGAGAAGGAGGTCATCTATCTATCTCTCTCTTCACACTTCTTCTCTTTTTTCTTTCACGCCTATATATATTATACAAATAATGAATGGTTATGAGTTCAATAGTGGGAATATTCAACGAGGCGCCAGCCAAGCTGAATATAATTAACGTTTTTCTTTCAACTCATGAAAATATTCGCACTATTGAACAAATGAAAAACATTCATTATTTGTTTTATACAACATCGAAGAAGATCTAATAGAACGTTAATCAACAAATTATGCTTTACTCATTATATTAAACATAAATTAAAGTTGGAGTCAAGCCTTCTCGATTACATTCAGATTACCTTCGCGTCGGATACACGCAGGGATACGCGCACGGCAGAGAGGTACGCAGTCTGCATATAACCAAGAATGCACGGCGAATATGACCAAAATGCACGCCCGTTCAATAGAACATCTTTTGCATATCATGTGACCAACAATCCTCCAATCAAATGACAAGGATCCACGTAGGTGTTGTATAAATCTATATAGACGGTGTCCTGGTAGTACTTAGTTGTTATATATTACGTAGATTTTAGGATACAGGTAGCATGGGAAGTATGCCACCTATATCCTTATTCAAGGAGAGAGAGCACAAAAGGACCAGAGATACAGGGAGAGAAATACAGTGTGTGTAATTGAGAGAGAGAGAAAGAGAGAGAGAGAGAGAGAGAGAGAGAAAAAAAAAGTGAGAGGGAGAGAGAGAGAGAGAGAGAGCGATGAAACATGCGTGACAACCCAAGTTACCAGAATCAAATTACCCATCTATAATTTTTTCCTCCTCTCTTCCTAAAGTCAAACATTTTGTCGTCTTTTGTACATTTTTCACCACAGCTCATCCATCCCCTTCATCTCCTTTATCTTTCGTTTTCTTTTCTTTCTCCACCCATGTCCCGTTCCCCAGCCAGCAACCTTCGACGTCAGCCGTTGCCAGGCAACGGGAAGACATCTGACCAATTCATCCACAGGAGCGACTTTTGCGATGTCTCTTGATGTCTCTCGATGAAGGTAATTTGTAAGGCAATGTTAATAGCGACATGACAAATAAATCAATGACAAACCATACCTTTAAAAATGGTGAACTTTGTGTTCTCTTTCTCTTTCTCTCTCTCTCTCTCTCTTTCTCCCCCTCTCCCCCTCTCTCTCTCTCTCTCTCTTTTCTTCTTTTCTTCTTCCAGCCACTTCTCTATTCTCCTGCTCCAGCCACTAATTTAAAATTGGATTCTCGACGAATGACATTGCCAGAGGTGATGGTAAAAGATCACGAACTTACAAGCTAAAATCATCAATAATGCAATGAAGGAGAAGCAATATGCTTTCACTTCCATGGCTTATCTAGAGCCCAAGGTTAATAATGCGATCGCAGCAAAATTATGCATGCTTTTTTTCTTCTTGTTATTGTTTTCTTTGTTTGTTAGTTTAGAGGAATATGAGTTAAGCGATCTAAAAGGTGTTAACGCTATTCGAGAATACTGGGGAATGTAGGAAATAATTGGCAAATATTTAATCAGCCAACGTTTCGCAGTGACGCAATCGCAAAGACTTGAAGGCAAACAAATTAACCTTGGCAAATTGTACTAGCCCTGTCCGTAACATATTTAAATGTGAGAACAATACAATGACGTATTACATATTCATGAGTATCAAAACATGATTTATATTGTGATTGTGTTCAGCGTTCTGTATTTGGTGTACCCCGATTACACGATATAATGACTCATCAGTGTGCTCTTAAAGATGTTCAAATGATGATGCTCTTTAACGACCGTCAATACTACTGGGCCAGAAGGGATTAGACCACACAGCGAGGTCACTGACAGGTGGCTATCTCATTAACTCAGCTCTCAACTAACATAATAACAAGAGGATCACGGGGGACCAAGAGGCACCGATTGGGGAAGTTTTCTATATAGAGGGAGCAAGTAGCTACAAGTAGGACAGTGGGGCTTTAAGATGTCGTGATAGCACCATATGCTCATATTTATATATGTATTAATTTATCAATTCATCATTTTTTCTTTCTTTATCTATTTATTATGTTTTGGTTGTTGAAAAAGCAGTGTAGTCTAATTCTTACAGAGAGTCTGCTTCACAAAGGAGCCCATATATGAACACAATAATACAACATAACAAAACCTATCTTAAACATGAAACACATGGCAATAATAGTATATAATTGTATATAATTATAAAATGATGTTTTATAACATAATTGTACTAATGACCAGACATTAGTCAAATTACGTGTTAGGCAAAATTAATGCCTGGTCACGTGTACGCTCTCAACCAATCATTTGATTAGGATCCGCTTCATCATCTTACAATTATATATAATCTTATATATATTTGCAGGCAGGAGTAGTTTATTCTTCCATGCGGTTAATTGTACAACCTCTTTCGCCCGAATACTTATCAGCAACTGGCATAATATATTGACAAAGTATGAACAAAGACAAAATAGGTACTGCGCTAATAGTTACAACGAAGAATAAACTAATCCATATATAAATATAAACATAACGATGCTCTTGTATATGATTTGTTGTATATAATGATGATCTTTAATATTTGTTAAAAATATAATGATGCTCTTATATATGATGTCATGATTGCACCATACGATAATCTAATACAACACTTATATGTTATTATCATGTTCTTATACACACCTACCAACTATTAAACCAGCTAACGAAATAAAAAGAACACATAAACAAAACTTAGAATAGGGACGATGTGATGAGATTGGGAGCGCAAAATTTGGTTTCGAAAACAACAACTTGACGTCAGTCGTATAAAACAAGCATCATGATTAACTAATTTATCGGACAAACTACAAAGGGGAATTGTGTAGTCCCGGTGCACAGTCTAGTAATGAATTCGATTTCCGAATTGCTTCCTGTGTTTCAACCGCTCTAGGATCATCACCCCTTCATCAAATATTAATGGAAGCATGTCGCACATGTCGGCTGGTATTCCTCAGCGGTTCATGAATGTTTGATAGGGTTGTATTATTGCCAAATCCCTGGGTAGATTAAAGAGGCATTGTTTATCCCGAACATGTGAAACATACATATCGGGGGAATTTGGGCACTGTCTTATGAAGATCAATCGCAAGTCTTCTATAAAGCAATCGCAACTTTGACGAGGCGCGATAGCTCAGTTGGTAAAGCAGTGGTCTCGTAGTCCGGTGACCCGGGTTCGAAACCAAGTCGATGCGCTAGTGCCCTTTGGTAAGGCATTAATCCTCATTACCAGGTCCCTCGGAGAGGACCTAAAGCTGTCGGCCGTCTGGTTGCTTACTTACAAGCATTTATTTATGCTTTCTTAGCAGTCAGGTAAAATAAGCACCACCACCACACACTCTCCTGTCTCTTTTCTTCATAGTTGCGTATAATCACAACTGTTTAGAAGACGGGGCCCTGTTACGACTAATTACAAGGTCACAATAGTATTGATATAATAGTTTAGATGCCCGGGTTTTGGATTTGAATTAGATCTCGGAACAATCATTTCTTGCATCGTCCACTATACCTTTTCCCAGTCTTAGCGTCGTTGGCAGAGCACCTTCGTTTAGGAGGGAATGGGAATAAAACAATCCTCAAATGGAAATAAAATAATGACATTCTCTTCTTTTTTTGGGGGGGGGGGGGGGGCACCCCCTTTTATTCCCTGTTTGACGACGCCACCTATATTGCTTATTGTGTTTTCCCTCGCTGTTACTGATGCATATTTGATGATGTTTGATTAGACTGAAATGTCAACATCATCGCGTGTTTTCCCTAGATGAAAGTGAAAATAAAGCTTTTTAATTGGCACACTGAGTGGATATGCTCTCGTAACATCATAATATAAACTTAACATGACTCAGGTACCATGTAATTCCGTGATGATCATTTTCTCAGTATACAAAATAAATAAAAACATATAAATAAATAGGACAAATCTATATAGCGCTTGTGACAAAAGTTTCAAAGCGCTGTACATGTACACAAATCAAAATTACTTCCCCCCCCCCAAATAAAAAAAAGTAAGGAAACCTGATGTATATCGTCAACTAAATCTACTTGTGAGGGATTAAAAAAACTCCCCGAATGTTCTTCAAGGGATTTTTTGTGTTCTTGGGAAATCACATAGTTTAGCATGTGCATGACAGTTTTGCAGACACTCGAGGAAGACCGGCCCTTCTCATCTTCGATGTTAACAGATCGTGTCAAATCAAATCTTGAGTTTGCGGTTAATGACGCCAATTAAAGAAAGGTTCTCAGTACTGACAATTTATGAAAAATGCTAGTAAGGGGTAGGCCGAATTTCTTTAATAAACGTTATCAATACTTGAAAAATGGTCAAAAGGGGCTAAGAATATTTAGTCTTCCAAACACTATATGAGCTTTTCCGTATTAAATAACAACATATCGTATTATATGTTTCTTTTTATTCTTGTAAGAATTAGTCAGTAAGTACGTTTTACAACCATTTGGACTTTGGCCTATAGATTTCTGTATATATTCAATAACTTCTTTTGGATTCCTTCACCAGGGGCTAGTAAATTTAATTTTCTGGATACCAATGAAAAATAACTTCATCAAGAGAAGGAAAAGAAGGAAGAATAAAAAAAAAAAAATGAAGAAAAGGAGAAGGAAGAAGAAGAAAAGGGAGAAAAGGAAGAGAAGAAGAAAGCGTAGAAATTAAAAAGGAGAAGGAAATCAAGAAAATAAAATGAAAATGAGATGGAGAGGGCGAAATAAGAGTAAATCATGCTTGTAGGTGGGCATACCGACTTACCCAACTTTTCCCACGCTCTCTTTATTAATCAAGAATTAATATTTTCCGTCATCTTGCGGTAATTGGTTTCCATATAGGGCCATAGACCAAGCAGATTATCTTAAGCTGCTCTTAGTCCGCTCTATATGCATGAGGTTTGCACTTATTAAAATCATATATTAAAAAGGAAATTAAGATTACCGAAAGGAAGCTTAAGCTTAATAAAAAAACACCCACTGATGGTGAAATCTTAAGCACAGATTTGAAAGTTTTCATTAGAGTTTAACCGCGTAGGCACGTAATGCATGCATCTCGATAGAGGATTAAAGAATAGTTATAAAAGTAAAATGCACCCACTTCTTAAAGTTTTGCAGACTTTCATTTTGTTTCCCTCTTACGATTCAAAGTCCTTTTAAGTCTGGGGGATGTGTATCTTATCCAAACAAATAATAAACCATGCAACATAAAGATCCGTTTTTTACCACCAAATGTTTCGAGGTCCAAGAAAGTTTGCGTCATTGCTGTACAATAATAGGTACATTTGGGCTTGTGAGCTGACGTTTTTAGCATTGTATTAGTAATATTTGCTATTGATTTACTCTGAAAAGAAACATTATTAAAGGTAATACATTTCATGATGAATGACAGGTTTCTGTATACACACCTGAATATAATGTTTAAAACGACTAATACGTCATCCACAGCAAACCTGACAAATATATAAACCATTATATTCCATGACCACAAATCTTGCAATATGATTGGTCGAAATGAGGTCACATGACAAAGGATGATTGCCTGTTCGGACGGTCGCAATGATACTAAACTAGCTATATGTGAGATAGTCCATTTCGCTGATCCCACATAGATATACAAAAGCCAATGACCAGTCTATTTATCTGTCGCGGTATCTTTTCCTAGCTCTGCGGATGATTGCAACATTTTCCGACACATTTCTATTCTCTGCAATTCCAGTTCTTCCTTTCCAGGGAGGCGCTTCACCAAACCTTTTTTCAATGACAAATGACACACATCAGTGACAAATCTGCTGATAACCAATCAAAAGCAAGGATTTCAGTAGCTTATATAAAAAAACTGTCTTTTGTCAGTGATGAAAGGTTTTGTGAAATGGGGCCCTGGTCTCAAGGTTCATCTCCCATTTGGTTCCAGGCTCTCCTGGTCTAGTACCTTCTGATTTTCCTTCCAGAATAAACTCCAAGAGACTCTGGTGTCTTTTGATGTGAAAAAAAAGTGTTTTTCTTATGTTTTTAACTAGTGTTATCAGGACAGTTTGTTTAGGCTCTACCATATACTCAATGTTACTTTGTTACTTTCGACCATATTCTTATTATTCCCTGTACACTGAAATTTCAAACGTTGTGGTTTGTCTGTCCATTATCTTTGTTAATGTCCATGTTTCTGCTCCATACAACAGAACAGACCAGAAATAGTAATAGATTCGTCCCATCCTACACTGTAAAAAAATAATAGTCGAAATAACTCAATAAAATTGAGGAAAAGAATTGCCTTATTTTTATTAAGTAAATATTACCTACGGCATCTTAAGTAGAATTTACTTATTTTGCTGAATAAAGTTTCACTCAGTTAAATCGAGTTACATTAACGTAAATAATTTAAGTATTGTAATCATTTTAGATAATTAAAAAAAAGCTATGATAGGATTACATATTGCACGATTTGGTACCCATCTAATCTAACAAGTAACATCCACTAATCATTCACTACTTCTATTTAAGATTAATCACTAATCACTAATAACACTACTTCTATTTAAGATTTAACCGTATATATATATATCTACCACCATCACAAACTATTACATACGCTTCAATTCGACACATATTGAAAGGCTCCAAATTTTATATATACTTGATCGTAGCATCTTAAAAGGAAAATTGGTTGACAATTTCCTGAAATATCAAGTTTTGATTTGTTTTGAACTGGGTAACAATTAAAAATTGTCTTGTCTTCGCTTAGCCATGTTAAATGAATTAGTAAATGTTTTAAAGTCCTTAAATTTTCATTCAACCACAAAAAAGAATTGTTTTATTTAAAAAAGAGTTTAATTTGGTCTTAATGAATATTCATAAATTATGTAAATATTTCTATTACGCACTGCATCGGTCCTTACTTTAAAAAGATAAGAATAATCAACATAAATTGTTTGAGTAATACGTATAATTTCTGATTTTGAGTTAAAATTACTAAATTAATACAAGCTGAAATTACTTAAAGTTCTTATGTATTTGATTTTACTTAAATATTCCACGTATGTTCTACTAAATTGAAAGTTTGAGTTAGCAAGACTTAAATTTAGTGCGTAAGTGGCAAAACTAATGTTTTCAAGTAAATTCTACATGGAAAAAATACGTAAAAATTACCAATGAACAAATTCTTTTTTACAGTGTATGAAGTATAAATTGCTACTTCTTTGCGATAAAAGAAACAACATTTCAATGGCTGAAGGTTAGCAAAATACCGGAACCCAGGACCTTCATAATTGTGTTCACGTGACCCGGTGGCCTCGAAAAAGTGATGCCGCCGGACAATCCGTTACGAATCACGTGCCTGGTAAACACGCCTTATGTTTACCATAACACACCACATATCAATAACTATTTCATAGGAGGGTGACGTTGATTCTAAGCCCCCTTAATTCCTTTAATCCCCACTTGGATAGAGCCTTGACGTTGACGGTTGTTTATATACATATTCTGGCTGGACGCTATTTTTGATAAGCTGTTGGTCATTCGAAGGTCTACATCAGCTCGAGTTTGCCAAATAACCCGCCATTTTCAAACTCGGGATATTGTCTCGACGCTCGAAATTGCGTCTTTACTAGACTGATACGCTCATCACAATCTAGCTCGGACGGGCGCAAATTAGCCTGCTATTTCCCAAATATCGGGATAATTCGGAAACAAGACCAAGATTTCTCAGGATATTTTCTCGACCAAATATCCCGCTAATTGCAATTCCAGGCTGAATAAGACGCAAATTAACTGGCTAATATGCGATCGGGATAGTTAAAATAGCAGGTTATTTAGCAAATTCGAGCTGATGAAGACAGACTGTTGAACTCGGAGAAAGATTTAAACCAAATGTTAGGTGATAGAACGTGGTAAAAAGGAATTAGAAAAGACAAAATCTTTATTTTTTTAAAAAGTGCTGGTGATGAAAATGATGTCGAGAAAATATTATACCAGACTTTTTTTGTGTTTTTCGTACATGTACCTCAAGAATGAAAGGTAGAGTGGTTGATTGAAGGCCTATGTTGAATACTTTTAGATGTAAGCTTCAATATGTCACCTAAATAAATCAAGTCGTATAATTTTTTCACTCACTTGAGAAATTCTGAAACTTGGTGAGGGGTATGAATATATAATTTGTTAGCTGTACTTGTTTCCAAAAAGGAGTACATTCGTCGGTGGGGTGACAAAACCTCGGATCTCAATTTTTTGAGATTTTGATTTTTTTTTGTTGCATAATTTTGTACCTAATGGCCTACGACACCACCTGATAGGAACGCCTCCTTCTCTGTTTTTTCACAAATTCCACACAAACACCCTTAAACTAAACCTCGTAACTTTAACCCCCTTTGAAGCTGCACTGACAAAACCTCGTAACATAAGATACGTAATTCCTTTTCCTCGTAACTCACACACAGCCTATCAGTACCGAAGTTAGTGTATTCAAATCCTCGTAACTTAATCAACCAAATCCTCGTAACTCATTCAGAGTTGAAAGTAAGAACTCGTATCTCAATTTAAATACAAACTAAAAACTCGTATCTCAATGTAGATAAACGCAAAAACCTCGTAACTCACTTTCAAATATAAAAAACAATTATTTTACTGTATTTCAACAATGACATTAAAAATTGTATAAATATTCCAGTTTTAAAAAGAAAGGACGGTGTCACAGCACTAAATTTGTTGAGACAGGAAAGTTTTTTCGCTCTCCTGAAAATTCATGATTTTTGAGATACGAGGTATCTGTCATTGTCTTCTTTTATTCCTTTTTTTTTGTTTCATCTACGTTAGATCTGAACTAACCACCGTTTTCATCTCCTGTTCCCTGTTGTGTACATTTGTATCTGCACTTTATTTACATTTATAGAAAGTGCTAGAGATCGAATAGGCAGCGAAAGCTCAGAGACCACCTGTCTAAACAGTCATTTATCATGCTTCGTTCTGTTCTCCGGAAATCGCCCCCTTTTATGGCATTTCATGCTTGTGAGGTGTTTCTCTATCTTCCCCTCAAATGTCATCTTGGTTCAACACATATTAAAGAAATATATTACCTCCCCACTCAGTTTTCAAACCCTGAAGAAAAAAATGAATGAGACAAATTTATAGAAAGAAAGAGGAATTTCATGAAATGTTAGTGTAGAGTTGAATAAGCAAAGTAAAACTACAATGGTTGATCATTTGATAAATTTGAAGGTAATATTTTCAAACTCCGGCATATTTTATTCAGGCATTTTATAAAGTATGTCTTCTCACAACGTAGTAATGAATCCTGGATAGGATGCGAACAAACATCACTGCAATTACCTTGACTAAATGTATTCAGTCCTTTACTTTGTCCACTGGGTCAAAAGGTTGCATTTAAATTTCTTGACAAGTGCAGATCAAGGTGCTTCATGTTTCATTGCTGCAAAATGTGAAATGGTGGTGATGCAGAAGAGGTAACAGACAGTTCTTTAACAAAATAATACTTATACAAGAAAAGGTCATCTGATTGTTGCTAGGGTACTAATGATCAAAGTAAAGTAACACTTGTTTTGGGTGCAAAAACAACATTAAATGACTTTCCTGTCTTTTGACTTTTTAAAGTTTTTGCTATATTGTTTTTATTGAGATACAATCGCTTTTTAAGATGACTGCACATGCGAGTCGAAACAGAAAATAGCTCCTGGCAAACGTTGATCGGTTGATCATTTATCGGTTTCCTTCGACCCCTCCTATGTTGGAATCTAAACAGTTGAACTAAATTGGTGGCATTTAACGCCAGCTTCGAAAACAATTCGAGCGGCAAACCGTCGGGAATTGCTGCTTCTACTTTAGTATCCCGTGATATTTCGGTTGGCAGCGGTTGATTTGACGTGAAAAGTACACTCGGAGTAGATAGTACCCCATCCATATGGGATAGCCGGAGAGGGTGTCTGTTTGACCCCTTAGAAAGAGGATTGACACACCTTTATTGAACTTTTAGTTTAAAGGTAAAGACCAGTATTGGAAACGCCCCAATTTCAAAAAATGAAATGGAAGCTCTCATTACCAATCATGTGAAAGAATATGTTTTGACTAATACATGATGATAACAAATTTGCCGGGAAACCGCCTACTAATTCATATATTTGGTAAATTTGTTTCTCTCATGGTCTGTGAGAGATATAGGGTAGTCCCATATACATCTTTCTGTGTATAGTGCTTGTAACTTTACGAAGAATGGGCCAAATTTCTAATCATTTTGATGATTCCAGAACCTTGCAGATGCTAGATGCTAGATGATCAACCTTTTCTGTTCGATTCCACAACGTTTCTTTCACAATGTAATCGCATGACCATTCTTTACCTTTAACTCTTATCTGCTTTTGACAAAAAATTGTTATGCTGAGAACAGATGATTCAGCTGTGCATTAAACTTTCAGGAAAGTATTACAGAAAGGCTATTTATGTTGCAAATTCTAGTAATAGTGTATGGTTAGAGTATTTTTTATTGTGATTAATTCTCTGATCATACAATAAATCAGGTTGATTTTTTTCGCACTTGGGTCCTTCTGAAAATGTTACGGAAATGTGAATGTAGAAACATCAAGATAATAATAATTCCGCTTTTATATAGCGCGCTTAATGCATCTATGATGTCTCTAAGCACTTTACAGATATACTGTTACCACGGTCATTGGATTTAATACTTGCCTGCACACACTGTGTGCACAATCTCCACTCCCTGGGGAGCATGCCAGCCTAGCGTAACTTGACGCTTAACATTTAGATAGCTCAAAGTATTTGCAATTCGTTGCGGAACATTTGAGATGAAAAAAAGAAAATTATTTTACGCCACATTTTTATGTTCATTCGCAAGGAAACACAAAATCCATTCGTTCTTTTAAAGCTCCACTGAACTACTTGTAGCTACTTGCGCCCTCTTTATAACAAACAATGCCTAATCGGTGACCATTGGTTCTCCATGATCCTCTTTTTCTCATGTTATTTGAGAGCTGAGTTGATGAGATAACCACCTGTCCAGTGACATTGCAGGGTGGTATAATCCCTCCTTTACACTAGTACAGATTGCCTTTAAACGATAACACACTCAAAGTTGCCCTGTGGTTTAGCCATTAGTTAAAAGTACAAACATTCTTATAAAAGGCACATACAAACATACGTCAAATCATCTGTATTTTGTGCTACTAGCTACGAAAAGGATGAGTGCTTTGCTTGAAACCTTGAGTTCAAACAAAATATGTGTATGTGAATTTTTAATGAGTTATTTTTACACGCTTCCTGGAAAATCGCATGCATAATACAAATACCACTCGAAAATATTGTTGTAACACGCGGCATGTCCATACTTAATGATACGCGGAAAGACCTTGTTATTGCCATTACATGCATTTATATATATATATTGATTGAGAAGGGTGGATAAGAGGAAATATATAACATGTATAAGAGATCATCGAGTAAGGAAACGAAAAGTGATATTACATGGAAAGAGATGATTGAATTAGGACTACTGCTAGTAAATTGTCCACCTCCCCCCTCAAAAAAAAAAAAAACGGAACACGAAATGTATAGCTAAATAATGCATAATAAATACTAACAGAAGAACCGATTTGAAGAAAAATAAAATAAAAAGGAAGAGGAAAAGCAAAACCCAAAGCACAACAAAGTTCACTTTTTATCACGATTGAAAGGCATGCAGGACTGTTATATGTACAGGATACTTCGAAATTACTCGGTATATCTTCAGCTTTCTGAATGCCCGTCATTTGTCCAATCACTGGAAATGGCACAACTAACCATGAGGACAGCATAATTCGTTTTTAAAATCATCGTGGCTTTTCTTATTCCATGCATAAGGAAGAAGGCAGGGCAAAGTAAGCGTTTTACAAAATAATTGATGGCGTTTGGTTTCACGCTCGCCTGCCTCGCCAGATATTCATGTATGCAAGCGCAGCCGATTAATGTGGTCTGCCCTCGCGCCTTTGCGGGGAGCCGGGGACAGCGAAAAGGGCGCTTATGACGTCATGAACCCTGCGAAAATATGAAGTAATAATTCATAATTACAAGTCAAGCTGGCAAAGAAAACAGTTCGGTTGGGAAAAGCCGGTAGACCTCTTTCCCCTCATCGGTTTTGCTGATAAATTTTTATGAGGGACATGATTGACTTCTTCATCACGTTTATTGGGGTCGAGCAAGATCTGTCACCACCGTTATCATCGTCGTATTCTTTTGTTGCTGTTTGTATTTTCATTGTCATTGTTGTGTTTGTATTGACTGATGTATAACAATTATATATGCATGGCTCCATTTTACTCTTTATAGATAAACGTCTCAAATACTCCTTTTGCACTCGCATCTTGTTTAACCTTAGTCTAAGCTGTAACATATTTCTTGAAGACAAGGGTAGTTTAATATAGAAAGGGGAATTCGAAGATGAACGGAGCAGTCTTTTGTTTGTCCTCTGTCGAAAGGTGGTTTCTCTCAAAACGAACTTCCATTTTGAATTTTATGTTGGGCAAAAAAGTAATTTCGGAATTCTCTTAAACAGCAGGGATACAGTTAAGATATGAGAGGGTGAATCAAACTTTTGAGGCCCGAATTCACAAAAGGAGGTTTGTCGACAAACCTAGGTTTATGTGCGTCATCTGACGCGTTTCGACGCGTTTCAAAGCGTCAAATGACGCGTTTCGACGCGTTTCAAACCTTGAAACGCGTCGAAACGCGTCATATGACGCACATAAACCTAGGTTTGTCGACAAACCTCCTTTGTGAATTCGGGCCTGAACGTCTGTTGCATCATTGACATAGACAAGTTTGGCGAAATTAATATGAGGTTTAAGCTTCTACCAACCTTACAATTGAGTAGGCAAGATTTAGGTAGAAGCTAAAACTACATATCTCTGTATCATTTGCTAAAATTATATAACATTTCAAAAAAACTATGTCTAAATATATTTGTGTTGGTAGGTTGTTTGCTTCGGTGCTAGTCTTCCATTATATGAAATATCTACCAGATTGCTTCGATCAAATATGATTTAATGACGCAGTGCGACAGTGTGCATCTGACTTCAGAATAAAATTGTATTTATGTGAGGTACTAAATTTAAATGACCTACGTTGATTGCTGATATATGCTTTTAATACCTCCGTCACCATAGTTGTATTCGCATTATTCATGGTCATTGCAGACGTACTCGCATTCAGCTCTTAAAAAAAGAAACCATTCTCCCTGCACGAGCTCTCATGGCTATCTCTACTGCAATGTCATTATTTCGTCTTTGAGGTTGATCATCCAATGGCATATTTCATTTTTTAAGAGCATGATAGTACATGTACATCGATCAAACGAAATCTCTTCACATATTTCCAATTGAGTTACCTCTATGCGATCGTAATGAGATATATGAGGAGAAAGAATGCAAGAAAGAATGCAAGAAATATATTTAGATATATATCTAGAGAGAGAGAGGTGGAGAGAGAGAGAGAGAATGAGAGAGAGAGAGCATATAATAGAGCGGGCGAGGGAGAGAGAGAGAGAGAGACTGAAAGAGTAGGATAAAGCGAGAGAAATACTTGTAGAGATAAAAATCTAACAAATTGTCCGAAAGGGGACAGAATTAGACAAACATAGCCCTGGAGAAAAAGAAAAGGAAAATAAAATAAAGATTACCAAAAAGGGAACATAAAAATGGAATGGCGTACAAATATGAGAACTCAAAGTGTGTGTGTGTGTGTGGGGGGGGGGGGTTGAGAGAGAGAGGCAAACATACATACATACACAAATATAGAGACTGAGAAAGAGGGGGAAAGCAGTTCAGGTCAATATCTGCATTTTGATTTATTATCCAAGGGAAGCCTAAAAGCTCAATACATGACGAAAATAGCATCCGTTGATTTAGTCCTAAACGGCCTACTCAATCAAAATGAAATTCATTAGTATTTACACCGGTTGGCGGCGCGCCGCAAAGCTACACAGGTTTTGCGTGATTGATGACGCTGAAATGTAAAATCGATGTAAACACTTTTATAAATATATTACGTCTTTCTTTTCTTTCACCAAAGAAGGGATCTTTGTATAGCAGAGGGTTTTTCACATATTGAACATGAGATTTCTTTAGACTCGTGTTTCGAAAACATCGGCTGTGACGATTGTGTGGTATATTGTTTGTTAAACCTGTGACGTCGTTTCTTATTTGTTTGTTTGTTGCTCGATTTCCAGGGTAGGCTTCATTCATGAGTGATTTTCAAACGATTCTTAAGTTGCATATCTTTTCGATAAACCCATCTGACGTGTATGACGTATTTTCTTTAGTATTTATTTCAATGCCATATATAATTCGATTTGTATTAATTTGTTTAAATGCGAAAAAATCATGACGCACATATCAAATATTATATCATATAGCAAAAAGCAAAAAAGCAAAGTGTTTTATTGACGAAACACAAAGAAATTATCCATGAATAGTGAAGATTATAACCATTCATTTAAATACTTTTATCTTTTATATTACGTTTAAAATGTAGAAACCGTATCGATGAAAACAATAATTACAATGTATATGATCATCAGACGCCTCGGTAAGAGATTAAGAAGGAAATAAAATCAAATATTTATAGCAACAGAATTATGATGATGATTATAATGATAACATTAATGATAATACTATGATATGCGATACGATGGTTGACAAGAAAAGTTAGAAGAAGAAGAAGCAGGAGGAGGAGGAGAATAATTTTAGGAATAAGTTGAAGGAGGAAAAGGAGGAGGGGGATAAGAAGAAGAATCATGAGAAGAAGAAAAATGACAAGTAAAAGTAATTGCGTCTTTCATTTGTGTTGTGTTTATTTTGTTGTATAAAGGGCGGCTTATCCGTGGGCACATTTTTTTTCCAGACAACTTGTCCCCCTGCAATTAGATTATTTAGCTTCGCCCTGATGATCATCATAGCATGTCTTTGTCATCGTTATAATGACTCACGTGTATTTTCGGCTAACTCCATGTTTCTGTGAAAGGACTAGTAAAACACATACCCAGGGAATCAAGCTAAAATGATGCATTTACGGATCAAAAGATCTGATAAATAAGTCACAGAGAACACGTCCCGTGCGAGCAATTCATCGAGGAGGACTTCTCCTGTATTTTGTGCCGATCACGCACAAACTTCATTCATATTGCACGCACCAATCTGTCCCCTGAGCATTTACAATAACTTGAATCCATGTCCAAGAAGTGGTGTGGGCGGGGTTGACATGGGTGGCGTGCGGCCAGGGGGCGATCGGGATGTGTAATGGTATCTTAATAAAACGAACAGATATCAATCAAGTCAAGGTAGTAATAGAGCGATATAGATGAGACCAGAAAGCAAGAATCATCGAAATTGATCACCTTTTCAGGATAAAGTGATATGTAAGGAATTTCTTGTGATCATGTTATGACGTAGGCTGTTCTACAAGGAGGCCTATCGGAGGGTTGCTACTCGAGTTCACTGTAATAAAAAGTGCATGTGCTGTTATTGTTACGTCAGTCACAAAAACAAAACCTAAGGCAAACGTCTCCACTAAATTTCCTTACTCGTCTTAATTGCCAAAGCTAATATTGCGCATCGTAAATTAAAGATACATCAAATGGAATGGCGTAGCCTACGTCTATGGAGGGGAGGGGGGGGGGGGGGGGTGGCTTGCGATAGTTAGCAGGCACAAACGCTTGTTTCTTGGCTCTGTACCTTAGCTGCTCCTGACCACAGCCACAAAACTGACAGATCCTGGCTCTACTTTTATGAATTGTGGTAATGTGTCAAACTAAAGTTAGTGCTTGCAGACTGGGGTGGTGGGGGGGGGGGGGGGGGGGGGAGGTTACTGCCCCTACGCCTGATTTAAATATACAGAATATGAAAGACAAGAAAGAAAGAACGGAGGGGGGAGGGGTTCTTTATTCATTCACATTGGTCTTCACCTCTCTTCTTTCCGTTTCGTTATTTTTTAGTTGGTGGGGGGGGGGGGGGGGGGGACTCCTGTACATTCATTTGATGGACGAAATACGATGAAGCATTTACAAATATATGCAATGGTATCTTCTATACACTATTCCTCCTCTTTTTGTTGGCCAATCATTTGTGTTTGTTGTGTGTGTAGGAGGGAGGGGGGTGGGGCATGTTCTTATAGCTATGTCCCTGATATTTTCTCATTTAAATGCAATGTTTCTTGCAGCCAATTATTTTTTGCTCATTAACTGGCTAACGACTACGTGGGAAGTACAATGCATATGATATAACCACCCCTTCCCGCTTCCCGGTGTGCGTGAAGTAATTACTAGGAGAATATTATTACTGTTTAATTTCAAATCTAGGCCTTTTTATTCCTCATAACGCAAAGCATGGGGCACATGAAATTGATTGAAGAATATGTTAGTATAAATTAATATATACAACTATATTACATTGAGTAAGGATGATGAGATGAATAATGAGTTGATGCAGAGAGAATGGAGAGAAAATATTTTGTTTTGTTCAAAATTACCATTCTTAGGATTTTGTGTGTGTTCCAATAGTGAAATATAGCGGTTTACAATATCCTTAAAAGCAAATAAACACAAGTTCGTATTAGCATTTTTTTTCCCTTCCCATTATTGTCAACGTTATGCCCATAGCGCGTAAGACTACGTTAGGAACTGGCGCCATCTTTGACGCACCATGGACTGAAGAGCTGCACCGGATGGAAAGTAAAAATGACGTGCGTCAAAATATTGGCCCATGCACTATGTGCCTCGGAATGTCTTATTAACATGGATGATTACACACATGTGAAACGATGTTATACTCTTTGCACATAAGGCATTATTTGTCTGACGTAGACCAGCGTCAGTATATTTGCGCCATCATTGATATGCCTCCATTAAGAGTGACATCCACAGCAAATTTATAGCAAATGAATAGTAACACACACATTGCCTCGATTAATATACTGACGCATCCGTTAAAGTGCATTAATAGCTTTTACTAGCGTTGGTAATAACGCAAACAAAATGAACGCTCGTTTCATGTGAAATACCTCCAAAGTAAGACAATACTAACCTCTCCTCTACCCTTTCTCTCACTGCTATCATCCTTTCAAACTATGATATTATCCTTGTACTATTTGAATATGATGAATCATGCCTCTGACGTAAAGTTGCGTCAATGACTAAGGCTGTCTTTGACGTGCCATGTCAGAGTTACGTCCCTCCCCCCCCCCCCACAACAAAATCAAATGAATAAGAAAAACATCGCCTTGATTTAATGGCGCATCAGCCGTCATAGGTTTGATTAACATGGGTAGTAACGCATCAAAATGACGCAGTATGTACAACATGCGGTACCGTCAGTAGCTAGTAATAATCTGTAATCATATTTTGAACATGGAATACACAGTCACATAGCGTAAACGAACGGTCTTCGGTTTCCCTCTGTGTTTTTTTAATCGTTTTTAAATGAGATAATCTTAAAAGATTAGGTTGTGCATAGTGGTGTGTGTATTTATCATGGCAAATTTTTAATTTTCAAATGGAGGTATATGCTCTTTATCGTAGCTCTTTTCGAAAGCAATATCTACCAATTATTAATTACGCTTGTCGAAAATTTAAAAACACAACTCAATCCACGCTTGCCTCTGCCGTCACGTCACCATGACGACCATTTGTCATCAATCCCTTGAGCTATTGAGCATGCCGCCTGCACATATTTAGACGCGATAGTGAGGGTAATATTGGAAACATTCATATTATGAACGATATAGCTCCCGTACGTGACAAGTTTGCCGCTATCTTTATTAAAATCGACCAATGGTTTATTTTTGATGAAACTAGATGCAAAGACTGCGCTGGGAGTTGCCATCGCGTGTCGAGCGACATTATACGAAGGCCATTTGGGAGGCAGGGAGGGAGGAAAATGACGAAGAAGGAAGGAGAGGGAGATAGAAGGAGTTAAAAGGATGAAATAGCGACAACGAAACGGACTGTGAAGGAAGAGTGAAGATTATACATTAGCATAATATCTAAAATACGGCCTCGCTTCCTCGCCGTAGAGGCAACTTGGAGTCAAATGGTTTCATGTACTGGGAATGAGTTTTAAAAAAGGGGTAAAATTGGAAGCTTGATGTCTCCATGGCAACGCGAACGTCAGACAGGGCGGCTGCTAGGCAACAATGTTTCTCGCTAGCCACAATGTTTTAAATGAATCCCCGTGTCTTTCCAGTAAACGAGCAAGTGAAGCGAGATCTGCAATCCCCCAACCGCCCCGCGCCGGGGGGCAAATCTCCCGCCAGCACATCGGTTAAAAGCTTTAATCCTCTTTATGCGGCTACTTGTTGGGGGCACTCAACTCAAAGAATATTCAAGCTTAAATGATTCGATGCATATAATACTCGGGATCTGTCTTACAAATCGTCTGCGGTAGCCTACCTAGTTACTATTCTAGGAAAACGTATGTGGTAACTTACCTAGTTACTATTAAAGGAAATCACTGTTACATCATATCATATTTTGAATAATTATAACAGTAAATTATGACAAAAGGAAAACAAATTATTATGATTTAAAAATTAATTGACACAACTCTTATGAAACATTTTTTTGGGGTTTAGATTGATATATTTACAACATGAATATGATGTAATAGTTACATCGATAACATTATCTCTTTCTCTCTCTCTCTCTCTCTCTCTCTCATTCTATATATATATATATGTATTTATCTGTTTTCTGTTTTAATTTCTATCACATTTATCACATTAATGTGATGTAACAATTATACATTGGTAACTCTATATCTCTGTCTATGTACTTTGTACTTTATTGTTATACAGTTTATTTTACTTTCTCAATATGAAGTAACGAACTTAAAAGTAAAATGTAAAAGGAGCCATCAAAGTTGGGGGCAACGCTATACCATATACGATTTTCTGTTAGTTGGTTGGCACGTGTGAAATACCGAAGACACAGAATAAAATCAGCCATTTCGTGCGAGCCTGCAATATATGGTAATGCATTTTTAATGCATCAATTGATATCCAATCCAATATCTCCGTATTCTGTCATATACAGATATAACACAAGTTGGAGCGGTCTTCCGTATACACAGTATGCTGATCCAGCTGTGCATTTGGGGGAATTAATGTCAAAGTAAAGATTCGTTGTGTTTTCTCATCGATTCAGAAATCCATTACGGGGGCTGAGACGGAGATTTGAAGTCACGATTTAAAGTGTCGTTGCGTAGAGGAATGACTTTTAAGGAGGAGTGTCGAGCCTGTATTATATATCTGCAAAAATCCAATTGTTCAACTTTGTGTCAAAAGAAAATAACTATAAGGATAAGTCATGATTTAAAGTGTCATCGCGTAGGGGAATAACTTTTAAGAAGGAGTGTTGAGGTTGCATTTTATTTCAACAAAAATCAAATGGTTCAACTTTGTGTTAGAAGAAAAGAACTATATTAGGATAGTGGTTGCCAACGTGAAACTTAAAACCAGAACATTGCAATAATTTTACCATTTGAATATTAATAACAGAAATAAAATACAAACGCATATAATGTTTGAAACTGCTTTAGATTGTATGTAAGGTGCACATGTATGTAGTATTTTCAATTCATATGTTATAACCATTAACGACAAATTTAATTCATGGATTGATTGGTACTACAAGTATTTTAAATCAAAGTATAAAATCGAATTTCATTGAGTATGTCGCTTAAAAGGAAATCGTGAAGAGATGTTCATTTTCCTTTCAAATCTTTTCAATTTCGACACTAACACGTACATAGGCTTTTAAAGTTATTTCAAAATGTCATGTCAAGTTGCATTTATCACGAAGCTATGAATGATTGACTTCTGTTGTAGACTGGAAAGTGATGTCTCGAACAGTCGAGGGGTGAGGGGATTACCCTTTTCCAAAACAGATAGCAGGAAGTTTGATGAAGCCATCAATTCATTTTTGAAGAGAAAGATGAGAAACAGTGGCCAGCGGCGTGTTCAAGTATTCACAAATGGATGGGGGGGGGGGGGGGGGGGGTCTCTTCCACTCTCTACTAAAGAATGTCCTTTTGAACACATGATGTTTTGTTTTCCTTCACAAAATGCACATCCTTATTACACATTTTACGGACAAAACCCTTGTCATCGCCACGTACATTGCCCTTTATCTCAATTGGAAGTCGTTGAGAGCTTGTAAAAAAAAAAGGGGCGAGGGACCCCATGGAATATATACATCAATTTACGTGTATGACTTGATGAGTTTAGATCGAGGGGAGGGTGAATGACTTCCACCATGGGGAAACTTACAAGATCAGTAATGGGCCTACTTTAAGTACCCACTGAGAGTCAATGCTCCCATCAATTACCGACGTAGGGGCTTGATTTAAAGGTAAAGACCAGTATTGGAAACGCCCCAATTTCAAAAAATGAAATGGAAGCTCTCATTACCAATCATGTGAAAGAATATGTTTTGACTAATACATGATGATAACAAATTTGCCGGGAAACCGCCTACTAATTCATATATTTGGTAAATTTGTTTCTCTCATGGACTGTGAGAGATATAGGGTAGTCCCATATACATCTTTCTGTGTATAGTGCTTGTAACTTTATTAAGAATGGGCCAAATTTCTTATCATTTTGATGATTCCAGAACCTTGCAGATGCTAGATGCTAGATGATCAACCTTTTCTGATCGATTCCAAAACGTTTCGTTCACAATGCAATCGCATGACCATAACTGGTCTTTACCTTTAAAGGGATTGTTTAACAATGCCAAATCTGAGATGCATGGCGCTACATGTTACCAGGGTCTGTGATATGTAATATTCAAGTCCTAAATAAATTGCCTCAAATAAGTGCCTCAAAAAAGTAAAATCTTTGAATGACCGGTTTTACCAAACTCATTTTCCCCAATAGACGGTAGTGTTGTAAAAACCTTTGGGGAAAACGATTTTTGAAATTTCGAATTCCAATCATAAATATCTTGATAATCAGAGGGGGCGATTGGCTTGTTAACGTCATGGGATTCCTGACCGACCTCAAGGTTTATAATTATGATTGCAGCATAAGCTAAATCCAGAATTTTGTTTAGGGAATCAGAGACAAAGACACCCAATTTTAAAACACCCGATGGCAATATGGATGAATTTCATGAAAAGGTTCATTTTTATGGTTCTGGTGAACCCGGCCGATTTATGTCATCAAAAAGAAAAGACTGGCAATAAGGAATGGAAAAAAATTAAACATTAAACCAACAAATATTTTGCGTGATTTCCCTAGTGGCCTCCTACCCTGGGGAAAAGACAACAACTTTGCTTAGCTTTACGAAGAAGTAGAAAAGTAAATTATTGGCTTTAATTCTCTGCGTTTTCCATGAATATTAATGTCGTTATAATTTAATGTTTTTTCTTATCTTTAGGGGGATGTTATCATTATACACATGCGTCATTCAAATCGATCAAACTGCATCAGTAAAGCCCCAGATTCTGAAGGGGAAAACCCCTGCAAGAACAAATAAAACATTATTATAAAATCCTTGTTACCTCAAATCGCTACAAATGATGTCCACAGGCGAGACAAGAGCGGAAGTGAAGTCATTAGTTAAAGTTTCTATATATATTTTAAGTTAATTGAGAGCGTTAGGTTATTCATGTTAACTACCCTTTAATATTCGGAAAGCAGGTCGGATTGTGTAAGTAGATCCAGTATTTTGTCAACCGTAATATCTGAGAAATAAGAGTTTGCATTAATCATAAAAGCTTTTAAAGATGTCGATCATCGTAGACTATTATGTGTCCTTTTTTTCTATGCCATGATTTAGATTTGGTAAAGCTATACCTGTTCTTATTATCTAGTGCATTTAAAGATGATTTTGAGTACCTGTTATTGAACTTTGTTTGAAAGAAATTGGCAAGAGATTATTATGAATACCTACCAGTTAAAATGTTCTCATTTTCATCAGCATTTGAGTGAGAGAGGGAGAAAAAAGGAGGGATTTTGTAGCCTGGATATATATTTTTCGTTTCATTAAATTACAATTTGTTTTCATTTTCAAACATGTAATACTATAATACACATTAGTGAGGGTATTAGGGTAATTATACTAATGCCGAACAAAATGATATATATTATTTGTTTTGTATAAGATTATGTTTTATTTGCTTTATAAAATGATGTTTTATAACATGATTTTGATAATGACCGGTCATTACCATTGGATAATGACCGGTCATTATCCAAATTACGCGTTAAATGCCTAGTCACGTGTACGCTCTCAACCAATCGTTTGATAAGGATCCACGTCATCATTAAAAAAAAAAAATAACACAATGCCATGTATTAAGGGCACGGTTGATTATCATAATATTTAAACAAGATTACAAATAAATACATGTACAACATAAATTACATCATACAGAACTACACAATTACGTAAATTCTACCATACTGTACGAGAAATTGTATAATTTGATTTATTTATAAAATACCAGACACCTGAACACATCCTTACAAAACCACGCCAACACGAACTAACACAGCAATTATATAACCGGGTATATAGGACGATACAAACTTGTTTAATACACCGCTTTCAGATGTAAAGTTGTAAACTCATTCTAGTTGCCCCATATACACCAGATAATATGTTTAAACGCACTATTTAAATACTTTTAAGGAGGACACATTACAGAGCGGGGGCGTCGCCCCAAATGAGGAAGAAGGAAAAAAAGGTCAATTACTTGACTTACACTTACAGTGATTCATAACCTACTTACTAATATTTTGACTGTATCTTTTTCCTTACTCGGAAATATGTAAGGATGGGTAAATTGCCCCTCCCCCGCCTCCTGCCCCTCCCGTCAAATAGGCAAGCGGTCAAGAGAATAGCCGTACTGATTATTAAGGCAACCAGTCGTGAATAAGAATGAGTATTATTAGCAAGGAGGTCTTGCTTCCTCCCGCATCCATCATGTAAATGTAGATGATTTCAAGGGACGACGTTCGGGCTCGGGATAAGAGCGATCATTTTTCATGGAATTAGCAGGAGACACATGTCCTGATAAATTTGACTCTTCCTATCATCACTTCTCCCTTTTTATTCTTTGTATGCTATTTTTCCATTTATTTTTCTAATGATAAGGAACTCGGTTTGAAACATCATCCGACACATTTCCAGTATCCTTGCTTTACGAGCCTAGGTTTCGTTCTTTCTTTCTCCATTGGTAAATTAATAATTAATTAATCCGTTATCCTTGTATTACTAATTCATTGACTTAAATATTTGCAGCTTATCCATTAAACATTATTTACTTATTAATATTAATATGAATAGGCCTAAGTTATTTATTTCAATTATGTATGTGTTATTTATTTATTAATTTATTAATTCATTAACCAAATATTAATTTATTCATTATTCTATTTATTATATATATCTACCTAGCTATCAGAAGAGTGTGTGTATGTGTGTGTGTGTGTGTGTGTGTGTCCCCCTCTCTCTCTCTCTCTCTCTCTCTCTCTCTCGCGTTTTCTTCTCCTTGTTCGAATTTTATACCATCTATCCTTCCTTTTGTCCCATCTTTCTTCGCGATTTTTTTCGATACATTCAAGATGTGCACACAAGGATGCACCAAAAGTTGACCCCACCCCCTCTGTTCCCACCCCTTCCCTCATTACGTTTAAACCCGCCCAGCTTTCCAGCTTATCCATTAACTTTAAGCGGCTGAATGAGTGAAGTGACAATTCCTACATACCCCCCCCCCCCCCACAGTCTCCTCCCACCATCGTCATGTTGTTACCTTACTTAAAGTGAGACCGCACTATTTCTAGCTACTTGCGCCCTCTATATAGCAAACAATGGCTAAGCGGTACATCTTCGTCCCTCTTTTTCTGATGTTAATTGAGAACTGATTTGATGAGATAACCACCTGCCAGTGACATTGCAGGGAGGTCTAATCCCTCCTGGCCAAACTAGTGCAGGTAGGCGCCTGATAGCAATGTTGATTATGGTGGTATAATTGGAAGGGGTGGTAATAAACCCTCTCCCCATTTCGCGTTTCATGCATCAACCTTCTCCAGTATCGTCTGTCTGTTAATAATGGGGATAGTGATGTGATCGACTCCTACCCTGCTCTTCCTCCTGTTTGCGTTTCACCCTTCAACCTTATCCGATAACTAAAACTAGGGACCCGTTTCACAAAGCCTTTTTTCAATCAAAAATGACAAAAATCAGTCTCAAATCTGCTGACAACCAATCAAAAGTAAGGATTTCACTAGCTTATAACAAAAACTGTCATTTGTCACTACATGACAAGTTTTGTGAAATGGGGCCCTGTTCGCGGTCGGGGAGTGATGTCATATCAGAAATGAAGAGGCGCCATTCAAGTGCCTCTTTTCATTCGCCTACTGTTTGATCCATCATCTTTTATATGTATCTGTCCAATTAGCAATTCCGCATTGGGAGAGAGAGAGAGAAATAGACCGTTCTAACATGTCATGATAATTTGAAACTTTGTTTATTTCTTATAGATCTCACTAGACAAATAAGTGAATCATGAAAAGCAAAGGTTGACTTTTATAACAACTACACTGATGGAAACGTTTTAAAGCTCATCTGTACTAGTTTGACCAGAAGGGGTTAGACCACACAGCGAGGTAACTTAAAGGAAATTATCTCATCAACTCAGCTCTCAAATAACATAAGAAATATAGGATCATGGGGGACCAACATGCACCGATTGGGGAAGTTTTCTATATAGAGGGAGCAAGTAGCTACAAGTAAGTACAGTGGGGCTTTAAAGATATTAACGTGTTTTTGCTTTATGCAAGTCCAACCGCGAAACATGCCTACTTCTCAATATATCTTCATACCCTCCCGACAATGTGTTGATGCCCCAGTTTTTAATTACGGCAGACTATTTTAACGATTCCTGTGATGATAACACGAGTATTATCAATCTCATTTGTTGAAATTACATCACCGAGTTCCACGCGATGCACAATGTGAAAACATATAGCTCCATTTCAGCGTTGAATTCAAGTTACTTTTTTATACTCTCATCAGATTATTGGCAATTTCTGTTTTCTCTCTCTATCGCAAATATCCATCCATCTGTTTCCAATAAATTATAAGGTTGTTGATTGCTTTTGTGATCGGAAAATAACACGTTTGAAAACAATAATTTGCTTGTTATTCGCTGCCGATTGGGTCATAGTGTATTATAAAACCAAAGCTTTATTCAAATTCACTTTTATATTTAACCTTTTAATTTATTACTATCATTGAAAACATGTTCTTCAACATTTGATTATAATTGTTGAATAAGTTAAGCATTATTACGTTTCATGAGCAAAGTATTACAGTATTCCTAAAAATAGCGTACCTGCTATGTCTCGACGATACACTTGAGATATCAAACATTGACTCTTTTAAAATCGCCCACTCCTGTCTGAAAAGCAGTTAGATCCATCTTTCGCTTCAACATATTTGCGGAAAAAATGGCAGCTGAATGACAATATGAAGAGCAAATGTCTGCCTTCTCACTTTGCAATATTGATGACCAAATTTAGTTTCGTTTTAGGCGTGATGCGACTCTATGTAAATGTCACAAGCCGGCAATGTAAGTCAAAGAACTACCCATCATCACGCGTACCATATTTGATACTCATTCAAAGTCTATGATCCGGCACCACAAAACCGCTTAAAGTTGCAAGAATTTAGACAAGTATATTTGTATTTGTTTAGTATTTATTTATTCTAAAAAGTAGATGATCAGCCTTAAAAGATATATCACTCATCACAACTATTATACCTCGGTTACACCAACAAGGCCCACAACCAGTGTGACACCAGCCCGAAAAAGAACACGTATTTCCCGAAATGGATTAATCTTTAACTCTTAAAATTACGCACAAAAAATATCAATGTGCCACATTGAATTTATCATACCAAAGGCTTCCAGATTATGAAAGCGTTCAGTGCAAGATCAATCGGTGTATATATAATTGTCATCAAGTTAATAAAATCCGAACATGAATAAATTAATGTACAAAGCCATTGTATTACAGAAAGCAGTCTTTGTGTTAATTGATGCAGATTTTTCTGTGCAAAATTGCAAAGAGGCATAAACAGCGGCAGAACAAAAATTTGAGACACGAGGCAGATATTCAGTCCAAATGTCTATGGTATGTGTTATTTAAACCCACCCTACAGTAGAAGACGAAGAGGATGAAGCAGAAAAAGAAGAAGAAGAAGGAGGAAGAGGGGAAGAAGAAGAACCTGTTTTTGTCTTTTGTTAACCAAGATGTCGCCACCAAAAATTTGAACAGTAAAACCACAATCAAAACAAATAATCAAAGAGACAAACAAACAGAGACAGTGCGATTGCTCATAAAACGGCGTGTAAAGTTAATTTGAAATGGCTCGCGACCTTTTTGAAGCTTTTGTTAAATTGGTCAGAAGTCGACCATCTCATCCACCCCCCCTCTCTCTCTCTCTCTCTCTTTCTATCTATTTCGTGCCCCTGAAGCCAAATGTAGGTCACTTGGTATTGAATGCCCTGCTTCCTCGGGTCAGCTTTCCCAATCAATAAGTAAGATACAGGCTCAAGCAAAGGCTAATCGACAGCAAAAGCTTCTCGAATCCTTCTAAGACCAAAGATGAATTACACTTATCCTTACGGCGGCGGAAGGGCATTTCATGATTAAAAGTGACGGCATGTATCGCTGAATTCTAGGCTTGAATGAATTATTCACTACTCTTCATCTGAATTCCCTTTATTAAACATAACATTGAGAAGTGGTCACGCGATTACATCTGTCTAGAAGTATACTTCAGAAAAGTTGATTATGTAGTACAAAAAGAGTCGTTGTATACGGTGAGGTTTTGCAATAGTTAAAATGAAAAATAAATATTGCTTGCACAAGGAAATGGGGTACGGCACTACATGGCAAAAACGTTTGGTCAAAATAATTTAGCTATTTCTTGTCATCTACGGGGCCTTTGAGGAGCAATTCTTATCAGGGGACATTCCTTCTATTACATTCTGCCAAATTAGCCTGAAAATGTATTTTTCTCATCTTAATCATAAATGAACATTATGTCTACGAGTGACCTACTTATATACTTAAAAGAATCGTATCATTGCCATAACCGGTATATGTTTTGGCTGAGAATTATGTACAAACGACAGAGTCACTTTTAGCGTGGCGAGCCACTTGCGAAGTCGACCTTCCGTGTAGTAGGACCTGGGGCGGTGATTCTAGAAGGACCTTAATTACTTACTTGACCACATCAACAAATGAAGAGAACAAATTTAGAGAAAGAGAGAGAGAGAGGGAGGGGGGGGGAGGGAGTGAACTAGAAAAAAGATAGATAAAGAGAGAGAGAGAGAGAGAGAGAGAGAGAGAGAGCGCGGGAGATCTAGAGAAAGATAAATAAAAAGGGAGAGAGAGAGGGAGAGAGAGGGAGTGTGAAGTGAACTAGAAATAGATAGATAAAGAGAGAGAGAGGGAGATCTACAGACAGATAAATAAAAAGGGAGTGAGAGAAAGAGAGATATAGAAAGGAAGGAAGATAGAGAGTAAATAGAGAGGGTGGGGGTGTTGGGGGAGTTGGGAAGGAAACTCCAGATATCAGAGATTCATTTCATACATGATCCATTTAAAAGCAATCTGGAGGATTGATATTACGATCAGGTCATCATATTTTTCTTCCAATAACCAGTTTAACCTTTCTCGGGAATCTAGGTTTCGATGGCAAGTCGAAGTGCACCTGGAAATTACCGGATTAAGGTAATCTCGAAAGTACGCCAGGGATTTTAAGAGGTCAAAAGCGAAACACTTGAATAGTCCCGGAGAAGGATTGGAGAGTGTTGCGCGCTATGCGAACGTTTAAACCAATGGGCGTTATTTTTCTTTCTCTACAAGTGGTTGTTAGTTGTTTTTGTTTTTCATTCACAACTATTTACCCGAATGAAAGATAAAGAGAGAGGGCTCAAGAGGGTGCAAGAGGGGGAGAGAGAGGGAGAGAAAGAGATAGACAGAGATAGGGATAAAATGAGAGAGGGAAAGGGAGAGAGAGGGGAGAAAGAGAGAGGGGAGACAGAGCGAGCGAGAGAGCGAGAGAGAGAGAGAAGGAATGAGAGGAGAGACAGAGCGAGCGAGAGAGCGAGAGAGAGAGAGAAGGACTTTTAACATGATCAGTAGAACCGATGAGGCTTATTTGGGAAGAGGAATATAAAATACAATGTAATTCTGAGAATCGGAGGTAGGAAAAGGAGGATGGCGAGAATACATTCTGAGAGAGAAAAAAAAGAATAATAAGACAAATTCATGGCGGCCGAATGCGAACAAAAGCTATCTCTTGTTAAATCTAGATAGATAGAGCTTCAATAGTGTAGGAAATTGAGCAGGAAACAGTGCAAGAAACAAAGCAAGATAGTGCGAAGAAATAGTGCAGGCTCGAATTAAAAGCACCATATGCCATGAAAACGGGAAAAAAAATGTTCAGTTTCAGATTCAGAAAATGGTGCTATCTGCATTAGATATGAAACAACTGTATTTGTGTATGTACTGTATGTTATTTTTTTTTTTTTTTTTTTGGGGGGGGGGGGAGTAGGAGAATGTGGGAAATACAGTATTTGGGAGAGCATGAAGAGGATACATTTATAAAGAGAGAGAGAGAGAGAGAGAGAGAGAGAGAGAGAGAGAGATGGGGGGGGGGGGGGAGGGGGAAGGCAGTGAAAGGAAAGACTGAAGGAAACAGGGAAAAACGATAATCGGGGGAAAAACCCAGACAATTTTACAGATGTGCAAGGAATAGTTAGGCTCGAATCAAGAGCACCTAAATTATGACACGGGTACGGGGGGAAAAGGTTGGCTTTCTTCGTTAGATATATGAAACAACTGTGTTTGAGTAAATACAGTATGTTAATTTTTTTTTTTGGGGGGGGGGGGTAGGAGAGTGTGTGCAATATAGTATATGGGAGGACATGCCGAGGATACATATACAAATACTATACAGAGAGAGCGAGAGAGAGAGAGGGGGGGGGGGCAGGGAAGGGAAAGACTGAAGGAAACAGGGAAAAACGATAATCGGAGAAAAAACCCAGAAACGTTTAAAGGAGTTGATTCTTCTTTTGTTACCATAATGAGGGAACCATCGGCCTTTAATGCCCATCTGCACTAGTTTGACATGGAGGATCAGACCACCCTGCAAAGTCACTGTCAGTTGGTTATCTCATCAAATCAGCTCTCAATAAAATTATTAAGGAATAGGGCATCATGGGAATCAACGAGTACCGCGTAGGCATTGTCGGCTGTATGGAGGGCGCAAGTAGCTATAATTAGTGTAGTAGGGCTTTAAAGGTCCTCTGCTTACTGATCTGTTAATATTGTTGATCTAACCTTATCGTACTCTAATATTCTGGCCATACCCTATACCGGATCCATGGGGGATCATAGTATAGGACCTAGCCGACGTACGTCCCATCTTCCAATTACCAAATGAACACAAACAATAATCGTTGCTAATTGCAATGTATCTACGTCATGGGGGGCTCACGAAGGTTCATTACGATGCCCTCCCTCTGGCGGAACCCTGTTTATTTCCGGATAAGCACTGAATACGAAACTTAATCTCATTTGAAGTTGGCGGATTAACCCAATAGTCAACTTCGAGCTTGGACCAAACACTCTACATAACCATAACTTTAACCCTTAACACAACCTAAATTACAACAACCCATATTACGCCAACAGTTACTCTCCACCAGCGTAACGTCTTTGACAACCTAAAGCTTAGAGTAAGTGTAACCGGATAAACATACCTGGGCCCCATTTCACAAAACTTATCATCAGCGCAAAATGACAGTTTTTGTTATATTAAAGCTTGTGAAATCCTTGCTTCTAATTAGTTATCAGCATATCTGTCACTGATTTTAGTTATCTGTCATTGAAAAAAGACATTGTGAAACGGGTTCCTGTTCACCGATTTTTTTTTTCTCTTTCAGTTTAAGCAACTTTCTTTCCTAAATCCTTGGTTACCAATGTCTGATTCACCTGCTTTGCCAAATAGAAATTCTATTAAGTAAATTTGTTTTACATACTTGCTATATCGGGCAAGCCTCTGAGAAGCTTTGCAGTCGGCGCAGAGAAGAAACCAATGTTCAAAATATGCATTTGGTTAGTAAATGGTCTATCGTCGGATCACCCGAAACCTCCACCTTTTACTCCCCCTTTTGAAGGCAGAATATGCATGCAGTGGATCTCAGCTAGACGCATTCATTCCAGTCCATCACGCGTATAGTCGGTGATCAGTCATCCTCGAAAAAACGGAATCAATCAGATTTCATGCATTGATCTGCGACAGTGGTGTAGTTACGAAGGGCACAGGTGGTACACAGCCCCCCCCCCCATGAGATGATTGGGCAGGAGGGGGGGGGGTGGAAATGAAATGCGAAAATAATAATAGTAAAAACATCAGTTTTAATGATATAATACTGTTAATATTAATAATCTTAATAATAATTATCACAATGATAATAATTTTCAATTATAATAATAATAATATCTAGCGCAAAAATAACTACATTAACTGCTATAACTAACAATTAACATTATACAAAATACAACACTACATCAACGCAAGTTAGGTCTTCATGGCTTTCCTTAAGGTACGAAGAGGAGATAATAATGACTATTTATAATTGCTAAGCTATTCAACAGAGCAGGAGCTGAAGGTGTGAGAAGAAAAAAGGGGGAAATAACAAGAAGAACACAGACCCACTGGACCACCTCCCACACTCTCCCCCAAACAGTAACCTTGTAAATTCACATTTAATTTTCCTTGTAAGACCGCCCACCCCAAACCGTAAATGTGCCCCATCAATGGACGGCTTCACGCTACCCGATTGATCTACGATATGCCACCTAACCCTTTATTTTCCTTGTAAGACCCCCCCCCCCATCGTTCATGTGCCCCCACCCCCACCCCCACTCTATAGATGGATTCATGCTACCCGATTGGTCTACGAGATGCACCCGTACCCTTCATTTTCCTTGTAAGACCCCCCCCCCCCCTACGTCTTTCATGTGCCCCACCCGACCCCCTCAATGGATGGATTCACGCTACCCGATTGATCTACGATATACCACCGTACCTTCTTTTACCCCATAAGACCCCCCCCCCCCCCCCCATCGTTCATGTGTCCCCGATCCCACCCCCTCTCAATGGATGAATTCACGCTACGCGATTGATCTATACGAGATGCAACCGTACCCTTAAGTATGGAAAAAATACCCACTTCTCACATAACGGGGTAATACTATACCCTCTTCCGGCACTCTTGAAGCGCAGGTTAGAGTGCTTTCGCCTCGGATTTACATGGGATGAGAGTTGTGGAGGAATACTACAGTCAGTGTACACCCATTCACATTTTACCTTCCTCCATTCTTCCCCTTAAAGCCCCACTGTACTACTTGTAGCTACAGTGTACTTGCTCCCTCTTTATAGCAAACAATTCCTAATCGGTGACCATTGGTCCCCATGATCCCCTTTTTCTTATGTTAACTGAGAGCTGATTTGATGAGATAACCACCTGTCTAGTTACCTTGCAGGGTAGTCTAATCCTCCTGTCCACTAGTTCAGATAAGCTTTAAAAATCGCCTTGTATGCAATATCATACAATTGTGTCATAATTATTGCTGGGGGGGGGGGGGGGGGGGAGTAATATAGGCGCTACATAATTAGACTACCTTTTCAAAGAATGATTATTGTAGTCTGCAGATGGCTAAATACAATAACAATTTTTTTTTCAGCTGGTCTCAACCTCTATTAATTCAACTCTGCATGAAGCTATTTCAATACTCCTATCTCATTATCGTGAAATGTATCATGTTCGGAATACGCAGAATTGTTATTTCCATGTTCTCATATTCGAATCGTGAATCAAAAGGTGACGTGTGAGGATACTGATCGTGCCTTAGTTTCTTTTGTTCAGGGTCCTTGCCCTCATATTATATTTTCTATACTCTTTGTCTTCTGTGGAATACCATCTATTTTTAAATATGGGGCATTAACGATGAAATGTTGTCATGATCATGTTTCTTATGTCACAAGTAAGATTTTTCGTGATTGACATTCGTTTTCACTAGATTTTAGCTACAATGTATGAATAACGTGTCATTGGTCTCACATTTGTAATTATTCACTTGCAAAACATTTGCATTATGCAATTGAAAGAGGTCAACAATAGAAAAGTGAGAAAACCACGAGAACAACAAAATATGCGATAACCTTGTACATACTCAATGCAGGAATATATTATGCGAACCATCACGAATGGCTTAATTAGAGAGAGAGAGAAAGAGAGAGAGATAAAGAGAGAGAGAGAGAGAGAGAGAGAGAGAGAGAGAAAGAAAAATTGAGAGATAACTGTCAATTTGACACAATCTATGAAGCAAACACTTCTTATATCAGTTGTGTTAAAGGGAAACCATAGTGGTTAATACAGATAAATTTCCGATATAGGCCTAATTAAAATGGTTGATTAAACATAAATATCTATTCATGTATACACACATAATTATATACATGTACATGTATATATATATATATATTCATTAATACACACGCACACGCACGCATATTCACGCACACGCACGCACACGCATATACATTTATATAAATATATAAATATATCTATTCATGTATACACACGCACTCACATTATTGTCTGTGTAGTGAGTACAAATATAAAACAGCTTTGGCAACTCTCCTTTCTCATTGAATAATTGAAAGCACAATGTCAGTAGCGTAGTCAAGCACAACATCATGCCATGATAAAACAGACACTGAATATTTATCAAAATACTGGCCAACAGGATTATATTTTCTCAGATTGACAAGTGATATTAGAGGAACAGGATTTACTGATAGATACACATAATAAATCTTTAAAATATGTGCTATTACACTAATGAGTGATCAAAAGTATCATTTGAAATTGAATCAACGAATGAAAGCAATTTAAATGCCTACTGCAACGCAATTTTACATTAAGCACTTCTAGATCTTGCCCATTTTCACTCAGTTGTACTAACCTTTCAACATCTTTGTAAATATTTCTGCTCTCTTCTTTATCACGTATCAATGAATGATGATTTAAATGTTAAGCGAACATTAAGTGTGTAAAAGTACCCATTTTATGTCAAATAAATTCACGAATGAAAGCAATTACAAAGAGTATTATTACGCAAGGTTTTATCAAACACTTTACCGTCCCCATTTTCATTTAGCTGTTCTAAATTCAACTGACTACTCACTAAGCTTCTTCTCTCTTTGACTTTGTTAACTCGTTTACTAAATAATCATGACGAGAACAGAATATGTAAGTACCCATACCCAGGTCCATACCATTTCAAATCAATTCAACAACTGGAATAAATTAGAATGAGTAATACCATGACTACTACACACATTTCTATTGAGCACGGTATGTCACATTTTTAGTTAGTTCTACCTGCCTACTTTACTAACATTCTAAATCTCCTCTTTATCGCTCATTTCATTTGCAGATTTCGGCAGCCCTTGACGTCATTCCGTGAGCAGAGCAACGAACCTAGAGCGCCACCACAGTTCATGTTTGGACAGGGATACTAGCGATTCTTTTAAAGCTCGCCGGCATTGCTTTTGATTGACACTTAGCAATGCGACTTGTCATCTGACGCTGTTACACATAACTTTACTGCTTGCAGAGCTACAGTGAACACCAAGAAGAAAGTGTGAATATTTCTTTTAAAAGAGGAATCGTCAAACTTTGTATCACCAGCGGCATTTTCCAGCGATTTAATTTGCATCACTGTATCCCTACACAAGCGAAGCATCAAACCCCTTATTTCAATATAATACGGATCGAACCTGGCGTTGTGAACTTTACTAGCTGTATTCCTCTTACAGCTTACACGACCGCAATTAGCTTATTGGATGCCGGTTGGCGTACAGTCACTTTTTAATTGGTATATTCAACCGAACCAATCGTCGATTCTCTGCATTAGCCAAGTATAATGGATATATTATCGCAAGGAGTTCCCCAGCGCACTGCTTTAAAGTGTGTTGCTGTTGTTTATGCGTAGAAGGAGAAAACCCATTTGCATACTATAGTATTGCGGGGGAATTGTGATAACATTCGTCGACTTCATCGGTGGGAAGCACGACTTCTTCTTGACACGGAGTGAATATATAATGCTACTTGCCGTACTCATCTCATTAAAAGCAAATTGAAGTGACATTTCGGACTAAATTGTATTGGATATCAATATTCTACTGCCGGAGAAGGTAAGTCATAATTATGTTTACTTTTTAATAACATTTGCCCAAATATTCTATCATGGTTTTGTGTATATTTATTATAGTGGCATTTATAGATTATTGTTAAATAATATTGATTGACTGATTCGTGTCATAGTCATATGTAATATGTGTATATTGTAATCAGGACCCCGTCTTTATATGGGGAGTTGCGATTGATCCAAATCAATCGTAAGTTCTCCTATCAAGCGCAAGTTTGCAGTTTCCTATATAATGTACATAGTTATTTTTGAAATAGATTCAATTAAGTTGCGATTAATTTCAACTCTTTATAAGTCGGGGCCATGAGCATCAGGGCCTGGCGGAAACCGGCGCTATGTAAATATCCATATTATTATTATTATTATATTAAACGCAAGCCCAAGCTCAAAAGGGATTAGGGCTACTAATTACCACGCCCTTGAACTATGCTTATGTACGTCTGTACGAATGATGGACATTTTGTAGTATATGACGAAGGTGCTGAAAACAAAACATAATTACGCTAGCTAAACAAGGACAGGTCAACAAAAGGACAGTTACTTCCCTCGTAAATGTAATGCTGCCTCTACACGTTTGTTGTCGAGTGGTTTAGCAACTTGACTGGAAATGCGGAAGTCGCGGGTTCGATTCCCGCAGAGGCTTTAGGTATCCCTTGGTAAGAACATGATCTAAATTTGTCACTCTCCACCCATATATTAAATGAGTTCCTGGAAGGAAGGACATCCTTTAATGCTGTGAGCACCGACACCGTTAGCTATCATACCTATCTAAGCCGGGTTAATATTGGAGCGCATTGAGCACTTTGCCAGGTGCTAGCCAAACAAAAATATATTCATGCAGTATCATTATTAGTATTACTATTATTATTATTATTGATATTTTTACTGTTAATTATAATTATTATAATATAATTATTAACCTTGTCATTATGATTGATATCTTCTTAGTATGTTTTTTCATTATTATCATCAATACTGTCTCTAATGTCATTGTCATTAATATTGTTATTATTATAATTATTATTATCATTTAGCAGTATCAATAGTAGTAGAAACGTTGGTAGAAGAAGAACAAGAAGTAGTTGTAGTTGTAAACTGAAATGTTAAATCACTATTTAAAAGGGCCGAGGAGGAGGT